>CM052320.1:12593252-12636832 GCA_028455615.1 Lasioglossum zephyrum | reverse complement strand
TTTTTTTGTTGAAAATAGATTTTTTTTTATTTTAAAAAATTGCAATTTCTTGTCGGTTAAATACTGATTAACTTTGGTACGAAACATTTTTCTGTCCGACCATCTGAAAAATCGTGGGGACTAATTTGCGCCTCACCCTGTATATGTATATATATGTCGACTATTGGTATGTGTGCATACATGCATGTAAACATGTACGTGTGCGTTTCGTTAAAGTCGCTGCTGTATATACAATCGCCCTGACGCATCGCGTCATATATAATAAATTAACTGTTATCATAAGCATTTAATCGAGTATAACAAGTATAATATGAATATTCGATGATTTTATATTTTTACGGTTGATCGATCGAAACGAGATATTCGATTCGCAGTGAAAATCCAAATAAAGTAAGATGTTATTAATAAATAGACCGATCTTTATGCAAAATAAAATTTCTATACATAAATTGCAAGCTATAGGAGCCAAGTAAACATTAATTTTCCTCATTAATGATTTTTATATGTTAAAAATAGTATATCGGCATTGTCACTGTTTTGAATTACACCTACTCATTTTTGTTGATTGAGGAAAATATTGAATCCATTGGCAATAATATATTAAATACGAATGTTATGTTATACATATTTTTATGCAAAATAAAATTTCTATACGTAAATTGCAAGCTATAGGAGCCAAGTAAACATTAATTTTCCTCATTAATGATTTTTATATGTTAAAAATAGTATATCGGCATTGTCACTGTTTTGAATTACACCTACTCATTTTTGTTGATTGAGGAAAATATTGAATCCATTGGCAATATTATATAATATATTAAATACGAATGTTATGTTATACTTATTGTTGGAGTAGATATACATACGATAAAATACCGAAAAGAATTGAATGCAAATTGCAATAATAATTTATAGTAATTCTCTATGACGCTTATCGCCGTGCCGGTTACAATTTCCAACTGGGCACGACAGAACACAACACACATACACATCCTACAAATACGTGGTTTAGCGCGTTGCAGCGCCTATCGCTTTGCTGGTTCTTCTTGCTGTTGCGCAACGAGTTCGCGCAGCGTCTCAGTGTGTGCACAAAGGAGCAAGTGCATTCGTTACATGATGCATCCTTAAAGAAAATTTAGCTCTTTCGCGATATATGTCGTTTTCATGAAGATTCCGCGGGACAAGTTTTATAAGAATACAGTTCCGTACGAGTAGCTTTCTAACAACGGAAACAACGACGGGTGAGCGAAAACTTTCGGGAAACATTACTTGGCTGAGTCAAACAAAATGGCGACTTTTCTCTTCTTGGCGGTACTGTTTACTTGACCGTGATCGTTATGTTACTCACAAAGTGTGCTACGCGAGAAGTGTTGTGTACTTAATCATCTTACTATCGACCGACATTAATGTAACCATGCATCTTTAACAACTCGCATAGTGTTTACGATCGTTAACGTGTTTCACGATCCTATACCTACACAATAGGTAATATTCCGACAAACGTGAACTACACAATTGGATGCAACACGTTTTTGCGTTTCGTCGTTCTATCACGTTACCAGCTTTCTCGAGAGCTAGTCGGCGCAAAACTTGATGCGTGCAGTTCTAGTTGCTTTTTATTGTACTGTAACCATATTTTCCGTATAACTAAATGTTTTGTTAATCACCTAGAGTATTTACCATTTTCCTATACTCGTATGGGGTTATCATGTCCATGAGAAACGATTTTCAATCTCTCGGGGAATTTATAGCATTTTCTCCTTGCAGACATAATTGTTTTTGGGATTTAGGTACGGATACTTACTCTTATCTCTACCTTCTTGTTTGAAAACTTGTACTATTATATTTGTTTAGCATAAGAAAAATGTCCAGTTCGTACGTTATCGAGCCACAGGAAAGTGGATCGGACAAAAAAGATGACACTTTGATCATAGTTGTCAATGACGATGGTACGATATCTGTTGATCAAGAAACATTACAAAGTTTAATTGGTAAGTTCCGTTTCATTTTACATTCAGATTTTCAACGATCCCAAGCATTACATTGTCGCTTGTATTTACAGCGAATCAATCCAGTGCTAATGTTAGCGTGGTTAGACTTGGACAAGCCGACACCGATACAGAAAACGGCGATATAACTCTAACCGTAGATCCTCCAACTTTTACTACCACTAACGTAAATTCTGCTGGTGTTACTGCCGATGCGACTAGCTTGGTCAACCCTTTCATGGAGATGGATCCCGAACAACTAGAAAGATTAGAGACAGCTCTACTGAGCGAAGAAGCGAAACAAATTCTTGGAGAGAATGTCACGGCGATGCTAGGTTGAGCATTACTCTAGTTTCTCTGTAATTGGTCATTTTAGTATGGACCACATAAACTTAACTTGTACTTTATAGATATGCTAACTGTAGAAGAGCAACAAAACTCGATACGCTATAGCGTTGAGCTGGATCACTGCTATACAAGTAGATTATCACCTTCCGATCCAAAGCCGCGAGATCCTTTACCTACTACCGAATCGCCGACGCCTGGCGATAATTTACAATACGAGCATCAACTTTCTCCTAGTCAGGGAACATCAAATGCAATGTCGTCCATTGTCGATGGGGAAGGGGCAGTGACAGCCACAGCGGCTGCAGCAACGAAGGCAAAGGGTATCGTGAAAACTGTGAGTATCCTGTAAAACATAAGATACGAATGTAAGCATTGTTCCTCATTGGTAACATGATGATTGGTACCTCTTTCAGAGTAAACCTGTAGGTCGTCCACGGAAGAATATTCAACCAACTTCTGTTGCGGCGTGCAACAACGCGAGACCGTCTCCGAGTATAACAAGTACACCGAAGTCTATTGGACATTCGTCGACTAGAAATTTAACAGGGGCATTGCATCAAGGAATAGGAAGACGTAATTATGCGATCTGTTTACCAGCGATACTATTTCAAATCGGGAACGCGTTGTACAATGCGATTTCAATCGATGACCGATTATTTTGTTTGCTTTATCAGAGCAGGGGAGGTCGAACGACGAGGAGGAGGAAGAAGCCTCATCGTCGTCCATTGAATCGTCCGACTCGGAACCTCCATCGGACAACGATTCTGATTTTGGACCTCGTGGTCCCAGAAGAGGCGGTATCAGAGCCAGGGGAGGTAGAAAAGGTCTTACTACCAGAGGTGGTAGTATGGCAGCTACTCGTAGGAGAGGCTCGAATAAACAAATGGATATAGAGCAAGTCCGTAGGCTGGACATGGAAATGGCTGCAGCGGTAAACGCTATGAAGAGCCCGGAGAAAGACGATAGATCTGGTAAGATAACAGCACATCGATAATATAATATTAAGGCAATTTAAACATTCGTTTCGTACATCAACTCTTTTTTCTGTTAGGATTTCCTCTTGTTAGAGGTAAAAGACAGTTTAAAACTACAATTGGTAGGAAAAAGGAAGAATCGCCACGCGTCGAATCGTCTACAGTTACTGCGAACGAGAACACCTCGTTACCATTCGAGAAACCATTACAAACTACGAATCAAGTGAAAGCAAATTTGATCAGTGCCAATATGATCAAAGGCGATATGATTCTTACAAAACCAGGTCAAGGAAAGAACAATCAAAAAGTCACTTTCGTGCAGAAACAAGTACTCGTCAAGTCGAACGACCTGAAGACTATAGATCCGAAGAAACAGTTAGTATTTCACAAGGGAAAATTTGTGGGCCAAGCAGGAACCAAGATTATTGCAACTAAAGATGGAAAATTGGTTCACGTGCCCATAACCGCTAAACCTATAACTCCGAACGTACCGGTCAGCCAGATCAAGGGTACAGTGCCGCAGGTTTCTTCTACACAGCCACTGATCTTGAGTCAGAGTCAAACGCCACAGCAGCAACCACCACAACAACAGCAGTCGCCGCAGCAACAACCACAACAGCAACAACAACAATCGCCACAACAGGCGGTAAAAGTCTCTACGCCTGTTAATATCTCGAAAGTAAAGCCATGCGACGTGAAAAAGGAGAAAAGGAAGTCGGATAGTTTCGAGATGGTCGGAAAACCTGAGATCGAATCTGCAAAAGCTGTAGAGTCGAAAATTTTGGACGGTTAGTTGATAAAACCGTGTAGTATAACTAGCTGCTTCAAGTCTGTATACTTCACTATTTTCGATTAAAGATTTCGTTCCAGGTTCGAAAAAACATCCAAAGAAGGAGACCCGGAAGTCGCCGGCATATATGGTGGACAGTCTGGGCCCTGCGCTTTTCTCGACGCCGGATATTATTCGTCGAGTCGGTACGAACGGCGATGCGAAAATTCAGGAGAACGTAGTAACGTCGTTAATTTCTGTAACGCCAGTCACAAACACTACCACCACAGGAATTGCTAATTCGTTTACATCAGCAACTCCGGCATCAGTTCCGGCAACTGCGTCGTCTTCGTCGTCGTCGTCCTCCTCATCCCCCACATCTAATCGTACAGGTTTGCTTTATCTTTTCGCATACTACATACGTATTCTTGCGACGGTTCTACAGATCGTTTAATCGTTCCTTCAATATGAAAAGGTCTCGTCGTTTCTACACCAGTCGAGCGAGAAACGCATTCAGAATCTCACCCGCCCTTGGAAAAGCAGGAAAATCGTGATTCTCTGATAGAAAGCAACGAGAACGAATCGAAAACGGAGTTGAAAACTAATGGGCCAGAAGAGTTGCAGGCTCCTTTGGATTCGGGTAAATTTCGAAACAGAATTCTTGAAAACAAGCCGTTCTCAATGCTCATCGATTTATCAACATTTTACAGGTAGCATAGCAGGAGGGGAACATTTACTAGCTACATTAGAGATGGAAGCCAGTAGACACGAAGAGGACCTACTTGCGGAAGCACTCATGTTGCAAGAAGAACTTGGAGTCGATCTGGGCGAACATGTACTTGAACATTTCAATTTTTCGAAGCATTGTATTCATTCTGACTGTTTTCTAGTTAAAAAAAATGTTAATTTCGATCTCTTTCTTTTTGATAACGATACTGTAGAGTGGTGCGCTCGTCGAACAAGGGGGAGGCGTAACGTCCGAATCCTTACCAACGAATAGTCCGCTTGTACCATCGTTGCTCGCACCCGATCAAGAAACAGTGAAACCTTTAGATACTTTGACGACAGCTGCGGTAACAAGCACACCGGGTACTGCAGCCATGGCAACTACGACAATGGCTAGCGCGCCTCGAGAATCGGTAAAGAAATCAACAAAAGACGAGAAGGAGCCGATTCAGATAATTCGCGGAGGTCGAGTAATCACGTTACCTCCTATCGAGGCGCCAGCCACTAGAAGCAAACGGTTGCAAGCTAAAGTCGAACCCGCGCAAAAGCTGTTAGAATCGGTGAAATCGGCAGAAAAGTTTAGGTAAGTGTCCGACCGAGCTAACCAATTGGATGGGCGACTATCGTACGCGTGTAATATGTTTAGTTATAGATGAATCGATTACAAAATATATTCCGTCCAACGTGTATACACGCATGTATATACACATATATATATATACTATACATACATATATATATCTATATATACATATACGTTTGCAATATTTACAGTTTGCAAACGGTACCGCAAAGATCATTGCAAATTCTGAAAAACGAAACACCCACGAACATTATAGATCAAGATGAAGAGATTGTAAACGAAGATCTAATGGAAGAAGAGGACGAAGAGGTAGTTGATGAGGAAGAGATGGCTGGTGAGGAAGAGGAGGAGGATGAGTTACAAAAGCAAATTGGAACGGTTGAGGAAGACGAAGAAGAGGCGGAGGAAGAACAGGAGGATGAAGAGGAGGAAGAGGAAGAGGATAATTCGGATTCGGAAGACGATCCTGACAGGCTCTGGTGTATATGCAAACGACCGCATAACAATCGTTTCATGATTTGTTGCGACGTGTGCGAAGATTGGTTCCATGGGAAGTGCGTGCACGTTAGTAAAGCTATGGGTAAGATATTGAAAAGTGAATAATCGAGTTTGCAACTGTTCAGCACACGTTTAGCAAAATTATATTTATTTTTAACTAGGTCAACAAATGGAAGAGAAAGGAATAGAATGGGTTTGTCCGAATTGTTCGAAGAAAAAGGAGGAAGAGTTGAAAACGAAAACAAATACGCCAGGTCTAATTGGAAAGCAACGCGTTCTGTCGGCTACTTCGACGAGTGACACCAGTATCGCTATAAAGAATCTTTCAGCCGTTAATCAGGCATCGATTGTCGGAGAAACACCGACCCCTTCTAGTTCCGATTACAGCGACGCCCAATATTCCGGTAATGGTACCGGCAATGACAACAGCAGCAGCAGTAGCAGTATGCAATGCGTTGTTTGTAAAAAGGAAGCAAGGAATTCTAGCATTTATTGTTCCGACACTTGTATACTCGCACACGCACAAGAAACTCTCACCAAAGACAAGCCAGCATCGACGGCATCAACGGCAAGCCCGAAGGGAACGAGGCCACTGCCGTTGGACGTTTCTGCCAAGGCGAAATCTGAAAGTAGGGTGATCGTTTTTGAAAGAAAAACTGGAAAAGTGTTGAGTGGTGAGTGACCAACGTTCAGAATAATGGGCACTCGGGTTCATCGTTTTACCTAACCATTTCTATTGTATATTATTTATCGTTTCCATCTTATCCCAGCGATTCGATACAAATTGCGAATGTTTCAGGTGTCGACGCGCCAACAAGATCAAACTTGCGTACATGGTTAAAAGAGAATCCCACGTTCGAGGCAGTAGGCTCGAATAATGTCGGTTCGTTGCAAATAGGGAAAACAATTGCAACGATTCATACGCAACAAATGCCTGGTAAAACAGTACGTATTGAAATTATTGTATCATACGCTATACTATATTATATTTTGTCATTCGTGATGAAGTAACTTGTCGACAAAATAACATAAAAAATATCGTTTAAGGGGAAACCTACGCTGATAACTGCTGGAAAGGGAGCAAATCTTTCGAAGATGACGTATACCAAAATACCAGGTTCGAAGCAAATGATAATAACGTCAGGAAATAAAAAGTTTACGGTAATTTCTGCAGGGCAACAGCAACAACAAATTCAAGCGTCGAACTCAAAACCTATACAGTTGAAGCAAACGGTGCTCACCCAATCGACCAAAAGCCCTTTCGTGTTGAAAACGACAACGATCAAATCCAACACCCCGGTGCAGGTGAAACAGCAAATCGTAACGACGCCGAAACAGACACCGCCTGTGAAAAGGCAAGAGGTGAAGCAACTGGCCGTGCAATCGAAGGTACAGGTAAAACCGAGTCCACCGAGAAAGCCTGAACCCGAACCAATCAGGCTAAATATAAGAAAAACCTTGACAGAGTTATTGTCGAGTCGTATAAAAGAAACAGAAGATTTGAAGCTAAGCGACGAAGAGATCGCCGATCTGGCTTTCAACATCGAGTTGGAGATGTACAAATATTTCAAAGATACCGGAGCAAAGTACAAAGCCAAATACAGAAGTCTCGTGTTCAATATAAAAGACACGAAAAACTTAACGTTGTTCCGAAAAATAGCCGACAGGTCGTTAACACCTGACGCGGTGGTGAGACTAAGTCCTGATGAAATGGCCAGTCAGGAGTTGGCCGAATGGCGAGAAAAGGAGACGAAGCACCAATTGGAGATGATTAAAAAGAACGAGTTGGACATGATGGCGCAAGCAAAATCTATCGTTGTGAAAACACACAAAGGCGAGCAAATAATTGAGAACGACGGCGGCATCGATCACGTCGATCCGAAAACTCCGGTGCAAGATATTGTTACGGCATTGAATAGCGCAGACAGTATAACATCAACGGTGGACGACTCGGAGAAAGAAATCGATAGAATGAACGACGAGGAGCGGTTAAGGGCGAGGGAAGATGCTAAAAAGTCGAAGAGTTTCGATGAGAAAAGACGGAAAGAGAAGGAGAAAGATAGAAGTCGGGAGAAGGACAAGGTGAAAGATAAGGAAGAGAGACGGGGGCGAGAGAGAGACGGCAGTCGTTCGAAAGGAGTCGGCAAACGCGACAGAAGTACGAGCAGAGGCAGACACAAACACGGTAAGGACGACAGAGAACATAGCAAGACCAGGGAGAAAAGCAAGGAAAGAAAGTCACGGGAGAAGGAGAGCAAACGCGAGAAAGAAAGGGATCGCGACAAGGAGAAAGATCGTGATCGATCGAGGACTAGAGATCGCGACAAGACGAAGATTCGGGAGAAAGGGAGCAAAGAGAGAAGCAAGCTGAAGGATAAAGATAAGGAGAGGGAACGGGGAGAACGACATAGGACCAGCATCGGTGGTGGTGGTAGCGGCCTTGGGGGCAGCGACAATAATCTAAAGAGTCGCGGCGGTACTAGTGGATTCTTATACGGCGAATCAAAGGAGCTCGATAAACGAGACGACGAGAAGAAGAGGGACACGGAGAAGAAAGAGGATTCGATCGGTCTGGCCGGTGGATCTTCGACCGAAAAATCAATCGAAGATCGTCTGTGGCGTCACATAGAGGACGAGGCCACCACTAACACCATCGACGGAAATGACTCCGACGTATCGGACAGAGAACCGACCTCAACCGTTACGATAAAGACTCCGGACATCAACGACGATCTGGACAGGGACAGAGAACAAGAACCCCTTTCGAACACCGCCGACAGGGACGCGTCGAAAGGGGGCTGGCAAACGGTATGGAGAGGTTTCGTCAACATGGTGGACGTTGCTAAATTTTTCATTACCGCGCAAGAAGTTAGCGGTCATGCGAAAGATTTGATGGACGACCTACCGGATACGGTGGACGTCGTTGGTAGAATCAGTCACGAAACCGTTTGGGATTATATCTCGAAAATGAAGAAGACCGGTTCGAAAGAAATCCTTGTGATCCGTCTTACCGCCGCCAACGACGAAGAAAAGATTCCCTACATAACGTTGTACAGTTATCTAAACAGCAGAAGTCGACTCGGAGTGGTTGGCAATGTCTCGAAGAACATCAAGGATTTCTACATAATGCCATTTTCTAGCCAAAGCACGATACCCCCGGTTTTGTTGCCGCTGAACGGCCCCGGTTTCGAAGAGCATAGACCGCACCTTCTGCTAGGAATTATCGTTCGTAACAAGAGGAAGCGGTTCGTCGGCGTCACCTCGTCAACCGTGCCGATCAAGGTCCCGAAGAAAGATTCTGATCGAAGCTATACTCCGCCGTTGGTTGGCATCTCGAAAGACAAAGTATGCAGTTCGAACGTGAGCACGGCGATTGCGGGTACCGCCGCGATTACGGCGACGGCAACCTCAACCATTGCCGCCTCTTCTCCCATTGCAGTAACGGTAGGTAGCATCTATCAGAAGAGCACGATCGCCACCGCAAAGGAGAAGCAACAAACGCAACAACAGCAACACACCGTCACCCAAACCACTCTCGACACTCTGAACAAGGCGCATATAGGGATGCCAAGAAGCACGATACTCGACACTGCGGCTATATGCAAAATCGTTCCGGAACTTTCATCCAAGATCGACCTTACCTCTTCCCCTGGTAAAGCGCCGATCGACGACGACGGCGACGAGCCTTACAGCCCCGGTCAGATGGACGAAGAGCAATCCGATCGTGAATTACGAACCGCTTCGACCACTTGCGCAACCGCCTCTACTTTGCCATCGTTAACGATTGGCATCGATGGGCCGACGATCGATAACGGTATTATTTCTTCCAGTAAAAATTCGAACGAACTTCAACGAAAAATGGAGGAGCTAAATCGACAAATCGAAGAACAGAAGCAACAAATACAAAGCATTAGCTCGTCGTTTCTCGGTGAATCAACGTCTACTTTGCCGGTGAGAATTTTAACAAGATTTATTTTTTACGAAATCGATTGTTATTGTTTTTCCTATTGCCCTGTTGTAAATAAAATTGATTTCGATTTACCTATGGTATCCAGTTCCTATCCTCGAGCTGCTTTAGATTCTTGCTTCGAAACGACAGTTTCACTTTTCTCTTCTCTGTCTAACAAATATAACAAATCGTATTTCTTTAATGTATCACGTTATCGCGTTGCTTACTGTACGTGGATAATGTTCTCGTCTTCGTCAAATAAGCGCCATTCTTACCGAGATTCGACAAGAAGTAAAAATCTGTTGGTAGCTCCATTCCTATCCTGTCTCGAGGATTCTCTTTTTCTTTGAGTGTACCGAATCACGATTGCTAGGACTATACGTGCCATCCAGAGCAGTTCTGTCTTTACGGTAAGGTAAAAGAATTGCGTATCCGAAACCACTCGGGCAAGCCTTGTGTTTCATTGATTACGGAAAATGGCCGAAGCTTGCACTCTCGCTGTTCTTTAATTCTGACAAACCACGTCTATTTACAAATATTTTGCTCTTTCCCTTTACTCCTCCTCCTCACTATTTAAGTGTATATACACATATGTAGATACATGTATACATACGTGCACATATGTTTTTAGAAGCAAATAATAAGCGTATTTCTACGGCACGTACGCGCACAAGCATACAATTCATTTTTGTATGTGTGTGCCAAGGTACGCTTCTATATATGTATATATAAACACCTACATATCTGCATAATAGCGCTAAAAGAAAAAGACGACTTGAAGGGAAAAATACTTCAGTCGTGAACGTAATGGTTGCAATCACATATTACTGTCATTTATTGTTGGACTCGTTACATTCAACTAGGAAATCGCGAATCATAATTAGATAATAATGATGTTTATTATTTTTGTTCGTTTCAGGGCTTAGGGCTGGATCCACCGATTAGCGACGAATGCGACGAAGCCTACAGTCCTCCGGATACAAGATCGTTTACACCACCCCCGCCTGGTATATCAAAATTCGCACAACCTATTCTCGACAAAGTATCAAATATAACGATACCACCAAATTTGCAAGAAATTCTAGCGAACGTGAAACGCCAAGAAAACTCCAAAGTAGATCCGTATCTACCATCGAAACCCAGCGCAACATTTTTAACTGCCGTCAACTCGTCGATATATCAAAACTCGGAAAAATATTCCTCGGGATCGCCCTCAAAAATCACGGTCGGTGGAACGAATAAATCCAGTTCGGACAAGTCTCCGCTCGAATCGACTAACCATAAAGAATCCATTTCGAAGGAGAAAGAAAGCAAGAGTACCCTAAGTTCCTTGAGCGACTTGGATTTAATTAAGAAAGCGGAGGAGGAATTAGCCGCTGTCGCAGCCGCTTCAACTGCGACCGCGACCGCAAATTCAACGGTTTCAGGAAATCAGACAACCGAGCATACCGCGCAACCAGTTTTATCCACAACTCCGACTCTTCCAAGTATAATAGGACCTCCTGCACCGACGATGATGTCAATGGCCGCGACCCTTCCGGTTGGTTTAACCGCGGCCGGAGACCCTACTCGCGAACCAACCGCGTACAAGAGCTCTTACCCAGAACCATTCAAACGCAATTTGGCTCCCGAACAGCCGAAACCACCTGGCCTCGAGGACGAGGACTTCCCACCATTTCCATCCACGCCACCGAACGTGGACGCTAACGCTGGAAGAATGACACCGTCATCCCGCTCTAAATTCGTTCCGAAAAGTGGTATCGTGCTGAGCGTGAAACGAAAAATGAGCGAAGAGAGTGTCGTTACTTCTTGCCCTTCGAGTAAAGCGTCCAGAATGAAGTCTCGCTGGGGTCAAGGGCCCTCCGACTCGGTCGATTAGTTCCACTAATGGACGCGCGAGAACTTTCCTTCAGCAGAAACAAAAAATAAATTTGAAAACTTGTACAATATCGTCTCAACAGCAGCCACCGTACACGAAGATGGATTGACGCCGCCGTTTTTCAACGATCACCGGAATCGGAAGAGTTCGAATGATCGGTATCGTTTCAAAATACTTCCTACTAAGCATTGGGAAGCAAACTTTGTATTTTGCGTATGCTGTTACACCGATATATAAATGTCGGGTTGGTGCGCATCACAAGAAGAAAGCTCTATCGACGAGTCGAGAAACGTCACTTGTAAATACCAAAGCGGCGCAAACGAACGCTTTTAATAACATACGTCGAGCCTACCGCGCTACGTGTACATAGCCTCATCATAAAAGTCTGTAATATATTGTTCAAATTAAATCGAAAGGCTAACAAAGAAGAAGATTGTGTAAGACGGTGGCGTATGCACCTCAAGCGTTCATATCGTCAGTGTATATATATATAAATTAGATGTAAGGATCCGAGAATGACCAGTTTCAAACAAACGCCCATTTTTTTTTTCATTTGTTGGTCAATCTTATGGAAATCGATTTTCAGCAAAGAGAACTTCCACAAATGCGCCGCATTACTGTTTAGCGACACGAGTTGACTGCAATCAACCACTATATGTCCTCGTACGAAAAATAATTCTTTTCGAATCTTCGAGTCCTCGACAAGCAAGTCGCTGACATTGCAACTATGACGACAATACGAACAATTGTTTGTTTCTTCAGTTTAAACGGAGTTTCTGATCGACGAGAGACCAAACAATAAATTTCGATTCTTGTTTCGTATTCGCTTCTGATATTTGTACACGTACGTCCTAATCATTTACACCGCGCTTTGTGGTTAACGCACGATTTTGTATGTATCTATAGATACATATGTATGTATGTATGTTTGTATGTATGTATATAGGTATATATATACATAAGACGTACACCACTACTGTTGTCGTTCACGTAGATTTTACGCTGATGAGCTCCGATGTCCTCCCGTTTGATTTTCCTTCCGAGTCAAACCGTTCGAGCTTTATCAACGACAAGGCAACCACTGTTTGTCTGCTTCCTTGTACACGCATACGTAAGATAGTGAGCCTCGAGATACATGATCCGAAATGTTACGACGAATAATTATCGATCATCGTCAATCGACAGTCTACCTTTGTATCACGGAATCCTATAGAAACTGCAACTCGAATGTAATACATTCGTACGAGCACGTGGAAGTGTGATAAGGGACGCATATTTCCGAGGAAAGCGTTTGAAGGAATAGAACCATCCCCTTAACAATTCGTACTTCATTATATGTATTTTCAAAAGCAAGTCTTTATTCAATTACCGCCGAAACACTCTTTGTATACATATTTATGTATATGTATGTGTAGGCGTACACGGTGTTAAAACTCATTTTATACGAATGAAAAGTCATTAAATTTCATTTTTGTACAAGTGTCCGAATAATGAGCGAGATGCGTACATTATATAGATTATATATAATTAGCAATTCACTGTATACGCGTAATCGTATCATTATCAGCGTTATCCGTGTTGTTTTCATTAATTATTATTATTAGTACGGTACATTATTTTCTTTATCGTTAACGTTAGCGCCTACCGCGTTAACAAAAATGCCTTTATATCGTCGCACGAGTGTATCGACCGTTGCCTTTATAACCGTACGTCACTTCTCCAGTTACATTATCAATATTAATTAAACTACATATTTTCGACTGTTAGACACCGTAACATAGTACATTCGATTCGTTTGTCGATCCTTACATTGCGTTCGGCAACCTAAAAATGTTAATTTCAATGTACAAGAACATGTAGGTCACTTTAATACGAATTATATGTTTCAGTATGATATTTTGAAATACAGATCTTACGTAGGAAGACTAACATTCCAGCGGTTGTAAAAGATTTCGTTAACAAATTATATGTGGAGTATCCTGTAACACTACCTATTATTAATATTAGAATAGATATTTCAGAGAAGCCAAATTTCAAAAACCGTCCCCTCCTTTCCCCTCGAATTCATTAAATCCACCACATATATCTTTGAGTTTAGGTTACATAAGTGTGATTCCTTCTTTTTATCGTATGTGAAATATCTTTATAATTTTCTTATATAATTTTTATCGTACAGAAATTCAGAACACTGCCATACCTTCTCCATCCTGTGCTACAGTGTATTATGATACATACAATTTCTAATTGAATTCAGTCATTCAGTTTCCAATGATTGTACAAACCTCAAACTGTCTATTATTCTGAATACCTAACACCTATCAATTAACCTACACTTATTGTGCACACATATATAATACACACGTATTCATTTATGTGGTATTTCTAACGAAGAACAACTAACAACAATAACACATTGCACCGACAACTAAAATATTATTTCAAAACAATAGGGATGACACACTCTGCTCCACTGCTCTGCAACAAGTATCGTCCAATGAATAGATTATATCAGAGACGATAGAATATATCAGAGACGAAACTTTTGTCGAAACTCTTGGCGCCAAAATTATTTAATAAAAACTTAATTTGTAGTTTTCACTGTTTTGTAATGAAATTTTTATTATTTAAAACGTGTCTATATTTTAAAAAATATAAAAATAAAATAGGCAGGTGCGAAAATAATATTTTATATTTTAATAAAGGTTGGAAACCACTGGTCTATGTGATTATCCAGGGTAGTGTCACTCAATGTATTTTTCTGTTAGCACGAAATCGAACGCCATCTGAATTTTGTGTACCACAACTAACGGGTCAAAACGCGGGGATTTGAAATCCATACCACCCATTCCTTGCTAATTTATAATTTTTATTTATAAATAAAAAAATTAAAACATTTTATTACATTTTAAATACGTTCCATTCAATATTGAATGTTTTACATTTATAATTACATATTACTACTATTACATTACTACTATTTACAATGTTTCCTATATTTACTATTTCTAATCGCGATGCACTGTTTAATAAGTGAACATGAAGTTGGTAAAAGTCTTTCGCGCTTGCCACACATTAAATCATTAATATATTTACAAAAATTGCGAATTGCATACAAAACTAAATAATCTAAATATGAATAAGTAATCAAATTTTTGTGGTCGCACGTAAAACTGAAAACTACATGTTTTCTTATAAAATGTTTAATTGTACTTTTTACATTACTTTGTACATTACACCTATATAAAACCAAGCGGGCTATATTGTAACTTCTACATAAACACCGTAAAAAGTAATCATTAAGAATAATATTTCCATTTCTACTTATCGCTGGTTTTAATATATGTAATGTACAATTTGTACAATCAAACTTTAGTATTATTTTTTGCAATACAAATCGAGAAATCAATTTCATTAGAAAATTCTTCTTGTTATAGGTCCTGTCAGTGATTTTAATGTTCCATGTTTCCTTCCTTCTCCTCGTCGAATTCCTTGATAATCATTGCAGTCCCACTGCTTTTGCTGTCCATGCAGAATTCCCCTGTAACATCAGTTTCATCTGAAAAGAGAAATACATTCTTTACTTCAAATTAATTATAATAAACAGTGGACTGTAATCGTAATGCTAATACTTACTATATGTCGTGCCATAATATTTATAGCTGCAGCCATTGAGTGGCTAAGGACTTGGGCGGCGTACGATACTTTGAGAATTACTTTTGCACAGTAGTGATATCTTTATTTTGTGTACCTGTACTAAATTCGTGCTAACAGTTCTCCTATTAGAGTGAAACTACCCTGGTGATTATCCAATGGGACACGATTAGCGCCACAGGTTGACCACCCCTGATTTAGACCATAGAATATAATCAGATACGAAACCAGAGAGATATTTCGAAAGAAAATAGCGCCGTTGGAAGTGAAATGGTGTTCGGTTCGCGCATGCTCCGTATAACTAGCATCACTGCCAACCACTTCCGCATCCGGGATGAGGAATCGTTCATTTTTTAGTACACGCGCAGTGAGAAAAGAGCCATTTTGATCGGACCAGCAACGTGGCAGCCGGCATACGCGGCTTTCCAACTACCATGAATATTCGTAAGTATCAAACTATTACGTTTTCTTCTGATATTTTTCATTCCGAACGTGTGCAGAAGCAAATATTTATGAATTTCCTTGCCGAATTGTGTTATTTGTATATTTTCTATTCGATTTTCTTCACGCTGGTTTCGGTCGATTCACTCCATGGTCGACACGATACACCTTGCGATTCACGCCTCTTTTAACTTCTTCTTCTAAATTTAATAGAAACTCGGAATGTAAGTTCGAAAATTAATATCTGTTCGGCATGCTCGACATAGAAAGTTCCGATTCACACACCTTTCTATTCTCTGTTATACCTTGCAACAATTCGTAGGAAACGTTTCAATGTTTCTTCAGGTTATTGAACTGTTCAGTTTAGTCAGAATTCTATTATTATTTCAGGTTTACTGCTGTTAATAGCGGTTACCCATATAACAGTATGTTTGTCAGCCAATGGAGCATTGCCATCCACAACTGCATATTTAACAACGGCTGATAAAAGTCGTTTGAAGAAAATTCTGGAATCGGGATTAGTATCCGATGATGTAGCTACTCTGTATTATAGTGGCGTTGGTTTCCAATTTCTTGGGGAAACTTTGCCGAATCAACAAGTAAGAAGGTTTATTAGTTTCTGTAGTAATTATAGGATTTAACCCTTAGCACTCGAATGGTGACTCTGAGAGAGAAGCACTGTTAAAAATTGCTGAACCATTATTCAAAATATTAGTATAATGGTAAATTTTTGAGTTAAAACAGCTCCGAGTGCAAAGGGTTAACAGTGTTTCTGATCACTGAAAAATAGCTGAAAATGATGAAAAAATTTAAATAATTGATGAATCCTGATGCTTTGATTAGTCTTTCTGATTGAAAAACGTAGCCATAAGTGATTTAATATATTTCATATCACCGTCTTAACACTTTGCTCGTCTATTTGTAGAAGTTCTCCGAACGTTTAATAAAATCGTTGAAGGCCAAGGACAACATTACGATAGAAGAGGCCTATTATGGTTTATACGTCGCGAAAGTTGGTGAATTTTATAACCAGCTTCCTGCACCTCTACTAGCAAAGGTATAAATATAAAACCTATCAATGAATCAGCTATCTTGTATACATTATAATGATGTTTCTAAACTTTCGTTCTACTGCATTTTCAAATGAAGAAAATAATATTCTCTGAATTCAAATTTTCGTATAGAAAATACTGGTACAAAATCCAGATCATGCTTGCTAAGAAAACAATTCTTCAGTTTAAACAGATGTTCTCGAGCGCGATAGAGAAGGATGGTTCTACCATGATGGAATTATATTCAGCTGTATCCGGATTGAATGCGATGTCTGAGAAATTATCGCGCGATGACGTGGACAAGGTCGCAAAAGCGGTACAAAGTATGTTGCGCAAGGATGACAATTTGTTGAAGTACGATCAATTTCCTTAATATCTTAAAATCGTAGCACCGTATAACCTTCGTTATCGCAAAGTTGCATACTTTCATTGCAATCGGACAAATGACACATTCAAGATGCTCTAATATTGGACGTTTCACGAAAACAGCTTAGGTTGTGCTTTCCACATCGCGCCTCATCTCGGAGCAAATGGAGCGTTCGCTTTCGATCATATCGAAGATGCTATCGTTCAAGCCGACGAGGTGGATGGAAAATATTTGCAGTTCGAAGGCGGCGTTTATGGTACCGGTAAGTAACGGATTAAACGCGTTACAAATTACAGTAATGTCTGACTGTAAGTCTTGCCGAAGTTATGTACTCTTTACGTACTCTTTAGGTTTCGTGGTGAACGGTATTTTCAAGCTTGCCAACACGCTGAAGAAAAAGCCACCGTTGAAGTCTCAGCAAATTGTTAAACTGGCTAATTACCTTTTGTCCCGCCGGTCTGTACAGACACCGAAGGGCGCGATGGCTCTACTGTCGGCGCTGACAATTTTGGCAGGAAACGATTTCGACAAACCAATCTGTGTAACGTTAGCCAGCGAAGGCGTCAGTGTCTCTGCTCAACAACCTATGGTCACGGTGAAAGTTTGCGACATTCTAGGTAACCCAGTTACCGGAATGTCCAAAGTGGTTGCAAATACAGTGACACGAGTCGGAGACGATGCCGCAGTTCTGAGTAATCAGAATTTACAAGCTTCGTCGACGGACAAGTGAGCATTACCATCATCTATTCCTTTTTCCCCATAACTTTACCGCCTTGGTTTGTTTTATGTTAAGGTCGGCTATACTTTGGGGTAGAATAAAATTGTCGCGTTTCTATCGTCTTTCTCGAATAGTTTCGAGAGAAACTCAGAAAATTGACGGACAACGTTTATATTATAGTTTTGCATAGATTGGTATTTATTTATTTACGATTCTCAGGACATTATTCACGATGAATCTCATGGAAGCCAAACCGGAACGTGGGTTCTACAAAATATCCGTCACAGCGGGATCAGTGACAAATACCGTTACCGTGAAAGTTCTTTGCGAAGTGGTGGTCGATCATTTGGAGATTGGTACCGGTGACGCCGATCAGACGACTCAGCCAAAGCTCACACGGTAATGTAACGGTAGATCTAGTCTCGACGGCCGTGTTTTTCGGTGAGAACGTCAAACTCCCATCCGATACGCGCAATACACATTACATAGTAGACATATAGTATTATCATCGTGACAATTGCAGAGTAGTTTATCCGGAAAAGCTAAAGCAGAGGATAGAAGCTGATTCCCAGCAAAAGTTGGTCATGCGATTTTTGCTGAAAGATGGTATAAATAAGAAAGCTATGCGCGCGCATCAAGCGTTTGTGAGGCTCTCCTCGGCGACCGAATCAAAGGACGGTAGCAAAGTCGGTCGTGAAATCATCTTTGTCGCCGAACCAGATACTTCGCACCTTTACAAATTCGATATGGTAATTACATAAACACTTTTGCTTACTCGCTTCTACTTGCTCCTGCCATACAGTAAATGATCGATCGATTTAAACCGTTTTAGCCTGTCGGATCTGCAGGCGTGAACTTCGACCATCAAAGCGGGGATTATAACGTGGAATTGATAGTCGGAGACGCCATACTAACAAATCCATTCCAGTGGACCGTGGCAACGGTTAACTTGAAGTTCCCTGACCCGACTTCATCCGCGGCGTCGAGCTCGAGCTCTAGCTCTAGCTCGGCCTCGGCATCGTCCTCGACTTCGCCCTCGAGCACGGACAAAACTGTCTCGTACCAGCGGAAATCGAACATCTACGCGACCAAACCAGAAATACAGGTAATATAACGTTCCTCTGATTTTTCAAAGTTTATTACATGCTCGACGATCATTTAATAAAAAGAAACGTGCGCCACCAATGCTCGTTAGTGATAGCAATACAATCGAGATTCTATCACCTCTATAACATTGGAAAATAATATCGTCGAAACTACACTTGTCCGATTTTTCAGGAAACTTTTCCGAAATCGAATGTTGTCGTTTGACGAACAGCGAACAATCGCTAAAATACGACTGTATTATTTTACTAGATTATTGTCGGTATGGCTCCTTATTTGTATTAATCGAGTGTCGTTATCTCGTTTGTTTCAGCACATGTTCCGCGAACCCGAGAAAAGACCACCCGCATTTGTGTCCAATCTATTCACCGGCTTGTGTTTAGCACCGGTGCTTTTGCTTTTCATTCTGTGGGCCAAACTCGGAGTGAACATATCAAATTTCCCGCTTTCTTTGAGCGCGGTAACATTCCATCTTGGCTTGGGAAGTGAGTATACGTCGTTTTATCTTAACACGTACGTAAGAGTCGTTACACACTGTCTACTACCCGGTCGTTGGCGTCTACTGGTTTGTAGAAAACTTCTTGGCAGACCAGACGTTAAACCTATACGTACCTTACGCTATGTGTATGCATTGTATTGTACATAGAATGAGCTTTCGACATAGGAACAATATGTTTGGCTTGTTTTACGTGACTGATTCTTGAAAGGCAATTTTGGATTCGTCACTTAACGATCATGAATGAGTGGAAACCGTGAATATATGTTCAACCGAAGGAGTTTCAGAACCAGAAAGGATTAGGTAAATCAATCAAATAAAATATTATTGTATTCGTCATGTTGGTCGCCAACTTCCCAGTCTCTCGTCGACCAAATCGACTGGGAGAACAATGTGTAACGGCTCCAAACGTACACGTTTCGTAACCATCGTGCCCGTTACATATGGCAAATTGCAACTTTTCCGTTTCATTTGCCCTTTCTTGCGGGCATAGAGAAAACTGTGGAATTTTCGCAAATGCGGATAATCTATATCGTATTTGTAGCCCAATGTTCACGACAGTTTGATATAAACTACAATGAAATCTGTCCGAGTCGAAATATCGTTAACCAAATTAAAATTCTCCATTTTCTTTTTCAGGTATCTTTTTACTTTTCGGAGTATTTTGGTTGCAACTGAACATGTTCGTCACTCTTCGATACCTACTTGGTCTTGGTGTCGTAACATTCCTCGCCGGCAATAAAATGCTGTCGCGTATAGCGCATAAGCACAAATTACGATAAAAAAAGAAGACAGTTGCCGAATCGAACACATTTACGCCAGATCGATAAAACGAGTCACTCGTTGAAACGGAAAACCAGAAGCGAACCGAGGGAGAAACGAACACACACAAGACTGACGTTGCTTGATTAAATAACTCTTAGAGAAAGTGTTCGGTTTTTTTGTTCGATCGAATTTTCACTGTTTCGATTATTAAGATCTTGTCGAGATTCGTACGAACGAATCTATGATAATTTAATATATGCACGCTCGTCACACGAACGCGTGCAGAAGATACGATTGTTGTCATTTTCTCCGTCGATTATCGCGAGAGAAAAGAATTTTTTATGTGCATACAATTATCGGTAACGATGCTGGTACAACGAGCAAACATTTGAAGCTACAATCTATTTTGTCGTGGAACGCCGATAGAGTAAAGCAGGAAAAACATATTTACCAACGATGCGCGATACGCGATCTGGTAAACTATTGGTTTGCTTCAAAAATAAAAATATACGTCAAGTATTACACTTGAAAACACTTGGTAATATTTTTCTTAACGCTTTCTCTTCTTCCATCATCCTACTCCTACACGCTGGGCCATTATTTCCTATGTCTAGAGAACGCTTAGCTCTTCGACTCTAGCAGTTTTTGTCCATTCCGTTTGAGGATGAGTAGACGGCGTCGAATAGGAAGTCTCAGCTAAAAAGAGCTTTATTTTCTTTCGTAACTCCATAGCTTTCATGGCCAACCGATTTCGTTCCTCGTTTAATTCATTAACGATTAACTTAGCGTATCCGAAGCGTTGCCAAAAGTGAACCAGAGTGTTCAAGTCTTCCGCAACCTGGAAGAAAATGTTTCGGACGAATAATTACGCTTTCCGATTTTCTGAAGACATAGTAGAACAAAGAAAAAAATTTTCAACCAAGCCGAGCGGTAATTCGTCGTCCATCACTTTTTTCGGGGACGAGTCATGAACGATCGGTGGAAGTATCTTCTCTTCTTGGGTTTCGTACTTTCGACAAATTTGTATGTACGTGAGAATACGCTCGGCTTTCCCTTTCAAGCTTTTCAACCGTTTCACGCTACCATTGTACTCTGTAGACATAGTCGTCGCTCTTTGTTTATCCTTTTTGCGACCTGGTGAACCGACACGTTACATATGACGTAAAGTGTAACACTAATGTATGCTATATTAACCAAACATGGTTAACGACATCAATAAATAAACGACCGGTCCAGAAATCTATTGTACATATGCAATTAACAATTCGAATAGGAAATTCACCAAATATGAAGCAAGTGTGTGCCTGTCGGTAGACGTTGCGAAAGAAACGTGACTCTTGCAGAGCGTCTTGTAACTCGCTCGCAACATTCTTCTTGTAGAAATGGATCTTTCCACGAAACTTGGCAATGTCTTCGAGCAGATTCGCGATTCTTAAACCTTGTTCGATTATCGCTTGTCGATCAGACTTGTCCTTCCTTTGAAGAATCTCGTACGCTCTGCGTCGCTCATCCGTACCTGTTTGGTCGCCCAAGATATATAATTATAAACATGGTACAAGATGTAGGGACAAACTTGTGTAATAATCCGAGAATATGCTTCGAAGTGTATCCCAAAGATCTTCTAGCTGTTTTTGAAGTTGTGCCGTAATCAATCTTCTCTCGTTTCGCCCATCCTCCACGAAAGTGTCCACTTTACCTTTGGAACAATATTATCGGTTGTATAATAGAATACGTATGCAGAAATATACCTGTTGCATATTATATAATACAGGGGTTCTTAAACTTGTGTAATATGAGGTCCCCCTCTTAAACAACATTTTTTTGCAGACCCCATAGCAACCCTAGGCATTTTATTTAATGTAGTGCATGCGTAAGTATTGTAACTTACTTATCGCATTGCTTTTTGCAGCGTTCAGTCTATTCTCCATTTGATAATTTGCAAGAGCATTGATTTTCCGTATATTAACTTCATCCTTGTTATGGTTCGAATGCGCTTTGTCAAGTTCGTTCGTTCTATCGACGAACAATGTATCAACGCGTCGACGGAAAAACGCGTCGGCGGCCTTTAATCGTGCTTCGTGCGTATCGAAAGATCGATCGATCACATCCGCATGAACACCGTTGCCTTTACGTCGTTGATCTTCTGCCTCTTGCAACGCGTCCAACAATAAGCTGATACTGTACGGTATGGAATTTATGTTTATACACGTACATATATTTATATCACAGTAAAGTTACGATCTAGCTCTCTCAGGATCTCCACGATCACTGTACTTAGTACTTTCGCCTATTCCTCCCACTAGGGGCATCCCGCGAGGGGTCAACAACCTTTTCTACGTTTAGCATCCTTTGTACTTTCGGAGCGGTCAAAAAATAGTTTCTATACACGACCTCTGTCAATGATTGGAACAAACGGTGGGGGCTAGATCGCGACTTTACTGTATATATTTTGAAAAATATATTTTATTATATATTATATGAATAGCTTAACTAGTGTCAAAAGGATCGTACCAGCGCGCCAATAACATACAAACATTTATAAATAACTGTCGATCGAAAGAAAGGAAAAGTTATAAGAATGGGTGTCTGGAAGAAGGGCCTATGTCAGGTTTTTTAAATTTTGTAGGAGCACAATTTTAATTTCAAACCTAAAAACCAGCTGCAAATTACATAGAAAGACTTTTTTAAGTTCCCAATTGCACTCCTACAAAATTTAAAAAAAAAAATATATTTTATTTTTATATTTTATATTTATTTATATAATTATATTATATAAATATAATAATATATAATTATTATAATTTTATATTTTATTTTGTTATTTTTATATTTTCATTTTTTGTTCTTTTTTGGCTATTAAATTTTCGCAAATGGAAAGGCTTTTATTATTCAACAAACATACAGAACAACACCTAATGATCAAGGGTTGCAAGAATGATTTTTGCCCCGAGTGGCGAAAGATCTAGATCTCTAGATCAGTACCTATAATCCTGAAAATCGAAAGCATGCTCCACACACGACCAAACAATCTCGATCTTCCTTCCGATGTCTGGCATTTCCATTCGCGTGAACGTTTCACGCCAAAACGATCGATGCCGTTCCGCGTTCGTAGCAGCAATTTTTATTTCCCTCGCCAATGCTTGTTGTTTCAAATCTAGTGCACTCACGGGCTTAGCCCCCTTTTTCCGTTTTCCTTTGGGAGGCATTCCGTGTTTGAAAATTACCGATTCGGAAGAGAAATAATATTATGCTATTTTAATTGGTTATCCGTGTAGATGGCACACGTACGCGGATAGACTCACGTTACAACATTATTAATATTTATTTCTCGACGATTCGCATTTGTTTCGATCTTTATCGGAATCAGTTTCACGTGTTTCTACTTTGTCGCCTTCACGTCCGGCCTTTGCGGTTAATGTCCTTGCGGATCCGGTCTTTTCCTATTCATTTATTATTAGTACCGTTTCGTAAACATTCACGCTTGTAACGCGCATGGACGAAGGGCATCCTCGTTCCTATACATTCTTTTCAGTCTAGACAAATATAAAAAATAGTAGTAGTTTGCGGTTCTACGCTGATTAACGCCGCTATTTATGCGCGTGTAACCTAAGGTCGCGCGCTTGAAACTCGTGGAGGCTTCAAGGTCGCTCATTCCAAGAAACATTCGGTGAAAGTTCATGGATGTGAACAAGCGCTAAACTGTAGCTCTCTTCTTCCACTTTTATTTCCGTAACCCGGTAAAGTATACGTAAGTACAATGTACAATGACTCCTACTAATATTCGGACACTCATAAGAAGACGATAATTTTTTATTTTTATATTTTTTAAATAAATATTTAATATATTATATTATTATAATTATTATATATTATTATAAATATTTAATATATTATATTATATATTAATATTATAAATCTATGTCAATTAGGTTCTCAGCTTCGCCTTCTTAGCTTCTTCAATTTCTACGGTTTGAGGATAATGTTTTCCGTTAACTGCTTTAATTATTGTAAAAAAAATAGTTTTATTAAAACAGAAAATAGAAAAATAGTTTCGTTTTAAATCGTTTTTTTTTCGCCTCCTGTAAAATTTACTTTTTTAGGTAATTTTCATACGAGGGCGTCGATATGTATAATAAGATTCTTCATATCTTCTTCAACCGCCATTCGTCGGCGAACCGAAGATGACCGATGAGAACACAAGAACAAGTATTTGCAAGATCTAGTTTACCGAATGAAAAATTCGAAGGTGGAGCAAGTATAGCTGCCATATAGCCGTATGCTTTGCTATACGATGGGAAGGAACGAGTCTCGAAGATCGACCTCGAGAGGCTGCGCAGAAGAAGATCCGCGAATTCCGGTTTTCGTCTCAGAAGCAGATGTATCATGGAAGGGATGTACTCTGGACTTTCCGTATACATATAAAAGTCTTTCGCAAAGAAGCGTTCGGACGGTGTTCGTTCGTTAGAGGCATCGCTACTGTCAACGTGAGTCTCTCTTGGTTTTACATTACCACTCTCCATTTCTTCAGCTATTCTTCAGTAACAATATATTACGATATAATAATAATAATAACAACGTAAGTCTCTCTTGGTTTTACATTACCACTCTCCACTTCTTCAGCTATTCTTCAGTAACAATATATTATGATTTAATAATAATAATAATACTTTGTCAGTTAGCTCCAGAAAGATGAAATCGGTATATTTCCTGGCACTCGTTATCGTGGTTGTGTCGGTGGTCTACAGCCATGCGGCACCTTTGACTTCGCCCGAGGATGACCTCGCGGTACCACAATTCCGGAACGACGACCTCGAAGGGCAACTTGTTCGGAACAAGAGGGCTCCATTGGGTAAACTGGCTCTACTCGGAGGAGCTGCCCTTGTGGGAAAGAAGGCGCTTTTACTGGGCGGTGCAGCGGTCGGAGCTAAAGCTTTGATCGGTGCCGGTGTCGTCGGCGCGGGCTTGTACAAGGCGAAATAGTTAGTATTATTTAAACCTAGCCTTTCATAATTTCTTATCAACTTTACTTTGACGTACCATTGTTCTATAGAAGACTATGAATCGCCTTTCAAATTATCTTTGTCGGGAAAATCATAGTAGTGTACGGTATACATTCACCCTTAGCTATATATATAAATATTATATAGGTACTATACAGGGTGATTCTGGGAACTGGGTCTCGGGAAACGGATCGATTAATTTAACAAAAAAAATTGGGTTGCATTAAAGATTGAAGTGCAATTGCACCTGGCGGGTGCATCGGTGCATTCACATAAAAATTAAGGTTATTGGAAGTTAGAACGTGTTAATGACATACTTGTAATTTCTTCCGCTATCGTTTTTTCTATTTTTAGTTAAAAAAGAGTAACTTGTAACTTGACCCAGTTCCCAGAATCACGATCTACCAAGATTTATACCACTTATTATACGCCTGGCTGAACAATATTTTTATAATTTACTATAGATAGATAGAATATAAATGAAACAACAGCAATGAATTATATATTTTTTTCAGCTACGGCGGCGGTTACGGAGGTGGTTACGGAGGTAGTTACGGAGGCAGCTACGGAGGTGGTTACGGAGGTGGTTACTCGGCCGGATACTCAAGCCACGGATACGGGTAAGTGGTTTATACGTGTTTATACGTGAAAATTAAAATAAAATTCGAAAAGAATGAAGCTAAGTTTGATTCCACTTTTTCGCAGATGGGGTCGATGATCAACAGAATGGAATACCGATCGGAGGAACGGCGATAGAAGACTTATTTTATTGAACCCGCAGATAACTCTATTTAATAAAATTGAAAATTTTTAAAAATATGTGAAAGACTCGCTTTGAATTATCATCCTTTGCTTCGACTGAGAAACTCGATGTTAGCGTTAACTCTTTGCGTTAACAGTCTCCAATAGAAGTCGGCCAGTCTTCCGTCGTTTAAATAGGATTTGTAAACTACGAATTTCACCGATGACGCATGACAAGCGAGGTGATCAGTTTCAACAAGGGACCCGGTAAAAATTCCGTTCGAATAAGTCCGACAGGTATTGGGCAATTCGATCGTTAAAAGGTAAGGCACACAGTCAAAAATATTGCGAGACGGTATTTCTGCCGGTGAATACGGAATGACCCGAAACAGATTATAACTTGTTGCCAATATGAAAGCTTCCTCGTTCGCTGTTACTTAAACTATGAAATCTGATTTTTCTACGATCGATTCATCTATGAACAATAATGTACATAAATCGTACGTAATATGAGCACAGTCGACTCGCGATCGGTCAGTGGGTGAAGGTACACTCTCGTCCACAAGTCGCCGGACACTCATCCAAATTATTGAATGCAGACGTTTTTTGAAAGTGCAATAAAACTTGTATAGTAATAATAAAAATTGTATGAAATTCTTTCGAATTCTATATTCTACCCTTTCTTCAAAATTTCAGAAACCATATAAATACGTAAAGATCCACAGTCTATATATATTATAAACTAAAAATGGTACTTACTAATTTTTTCGAATGTGGAGAACATTCTATATTATCTAAATTTTAATTATTATTCTTATATTTTTATTTATCATCCCACAATTTCTCAATCTATTTTTCCAACATTTATTGAAATAATGTATGTATATATTTAATTTTTCATTGAAATATAATCGTACAATAGCTAAATCTAATTAAAATACAACAATCAAATCAAGCTGGATGCTTATACTCTTTATTTACACTGTCCAATTTTAACTTTCTTCATGTTTCCAAATATCTTCGGAATCGGCGCCAAAATTCTATAAGACATTTGTATATAATATAAATATAATAGCTCTATAATAATTATTTGGAAACATTTTTGTTGTTGGACAGTGACATTTTATTGAAGATAATTAAGTGTCCGGTGATTTATGAACGGGAATGTATCTGAATTGAGATCGCAGGTTCGCTAGTCTTTGCAGTTCGATGTTTACTTAACATACATTCGTGTATGTACAATATACGACATATGCGGACCTATACTATCCACCTACCTGTGAAGTGCACGCATCCGTTCGCTTCCAGACATGGCCAGACGGTTGCATAGCACACGGAGCGTCATTCATTTGGAACGTGGATCATCGATCTCGTTTTCGTTTTCGTTGTTCCACTGGGATTTCATTCATATTCACGACACGATGCGACACGGACGACGCGACGCGAAGCGAGGCCAACCGCTGCGATTCGCTTTCGTCATTAGCTATTGATTACGTTGTCACCGTTTTAATAATAAGCCCGACTCCTGCGTCATTTTCAAGAATTTTCAATTTTGCCCATAGTCTTGTATCTTTTTTCTTCTTTTCTTTGTAAATACTTATGTGAAAAGAGCTTCTGTCCGCCTGTAATAAATAATAATAATAATAATTTCGTATAATCCCGAATTCATACGTACCGATTAAAACAGTAACAACGTTAGAAGAATTTTGAAATACTGAATACTCCATTTTTCTAAACAAATATAAAGGAATTAAATAAAATTTTATTTTTAAGAAAAAGATAGAAAATTCGATCGAACTTTATATTGGAAATTGGATCACGATATTTGGTTCCCTCAGGATTTAAAATCCATTTATATAAAATTTGAGGGGATTTTATATATTTAATAAATTTTATAATAAAATATTAAAATTCTATAGAATTTAAGAATTTTATAGTAAAATATTAAATTTATATAAAATTTGACGGGATTTTATATATTTAATAAATTTTATAATAAAATATTAAAATTATATAGAATTTAAGAATTTTATAGTAAAATATTAAATTTATATAAAATTTGAGGAGATTTTATATATATTTAATAAAAATGCGCATGAAGATCCGCAGTCTACTAAAATAAATAATAAAAAATATGATTTCCCATGATTCGCTTCCGGGTCGAGCGATTTCGAAGGTAACGAAGTGCACGCGGAACGTTGCACGCGCTTCGAGACATTTCGAAAAGCGAACTACTTTCTTCGATGACTGTAACAGCGGATCAATTGTGTCCGAATCGTGTAAATTTGTCACGAGCGGTTCATCGTTAAAGACAAGCCGTTCGACCAGGAATACGAAGGAAGGAACCCGAATACGTTTGGTCGGGGAAGGTGGTGGTAGGGTAGTGCTGCAATTCAAAGGCAGGCGACTTTGTATAAAATCAAACGGATCCGTTGAAAAGTCGTCACACCAAGAACCAACATTCACCGTACCTCAAACTCGCTCGAGAAACAGACATAAGGGCAAGGTAATTATTACGGAGCAACCGGATCGTCCAACATACAACGAACGCCACGATCATCCGACAAGCTAGTGGATTTTTTTACAAGATATTTTTACGCCTACATAATAATTCGACAAATAGCCCTTAAACAAAAATAGTTGAAAGAAACGTAAAATAGTGAATAAAACAATAAATAATAATTCGACAGCGGATCTTCTTGCAAAATAAAAATGTTCTACTCGATTTATAAGAAACTTGAGTGAAAAACTAAAATGAAGAGAATCGTTATATAATGAAATTATTCTATTGATCGGAAAGAAATGTTTCATTTTCAAGTTCAAATAGCTCCGAATGCAAAGGGTTAATATATGATTAATGCACTAAAATGCATTATTAATACATTAAAGTGCATATTGTAATCATTAATACATTAAAATGCATATTATAAGCAATACATTAAAATACATCACTAATGCATTAAAATGCATATTATAATTATTAATGCATTAATACATTAAAATGCATATTATAATTATTAATGTATTAATACATTAAAATGCACATATTATAACCATTAATGCATTAATACGTTAAAATGTATATTATAAGCAATACATTAAACCATTACATTACATCATTAATGCACTAAAATGAATTATTATTATAAATAAATAAAATCCACTGACTAGTAATAATACTGCGAACGTTTCCTTTGACAGATGCATTCAACCACCGTTGCGATCATCGCCATTGCATGCTGTTGCCTCGTATCGTTCGCTGTTTCCGCGGATGGTTCGTCGGCCGAACAATACGACGCATCCTTGTCACCCTTGAACAACCCCGATGCGCAACAATACGAAGATGGAAGCGCGGGAGTACTCCTGAATAGACAGAAAAGGACGCTTTTACTGAAGAAGAAACTCCTTGGTGCAGGACTCTTGGGTTTCGGTTTGGGAATCGCTAAAGGGTGAGTCTGTGTTCGAACCCCCACTTTTGACCGTTACGCTTTTTCATGTCGCGAATTCCGTGACGCGAATTAGGCTCTGCAAAAAAAAAAGTTTCATTTAAAAAAAATGATCGTTTGAATCGATGGACGATATTGTCTCTGTCACCAGCACAAAATCAGGAGCATAAAAGAGTACAACGTTTTTCAGGTACAAAGCTGGTTATTATACCGCACCGACTGTTCGTCACGTATACTTGTCGCCACCACCTTCGGCCGTGAAATACGTCGAATACGTTGAGAAGCCAATTTTCGTTGAAAGGATAATTGAGAGACCGGCACCAACTGTATTCAAAGATCCTTCTCCTACGTACGGGTAAGGTTTCTCTGCAACACAGTTTATTTTACACGACGCGAAATTCTATATATTATACATGTATGTATATCGTTTCAACGATACAAAACAATTCTTTCTTTAATGTAATCATTAACCGTAACCCTTTCCACAAGTAACATGCAAGATACTAATGACCTAGCTGTGACCACATTAAAATAAACCATAAATAAATAAATAATTCTTTCGATCGTAGCGCCTGGTAAAGCCTGGCAGAGACCGAACCAGGGACAGAGAGATCTACCCTCAGACCTAATCAAGAACTACCACCAGACGGCCAACAATGAACCGAACATCCGCCGAAAACATTCACTTGGAACGTGCGAAAGTTGTAAATAATGAACCAAATAACAAATAAAAACAAATAGAAACATTATCATGAGACTGTTTTCTATGCGTTGTCACCGAGTATTATCTTTTCCGAAGTATTTTCTATGTACGGCAATGGAGCGACAATGAAGATGCTCGAAAAAAAGTCGGGCTACGAAAACATATTGAATTTTAGATACATATTGTATATATCTATATTCGCTATGTCCTTTTCGATGAATAGTACCCTTGACAAATACATATACATACACATACACATAATGTTACTTGTACGTCACATTTTATTATCGATTACACGATATCTTCCTTACGATCACGATTCGTTTGATACGCGTATCAGACTATTCGCCGCTCGCGCGTTGGCTATACTTTCGGAACTCTCTCTCTCTCTCGCTCGCGCATACGCGCGCCAATTTCGACAGATACAAAAAGATAAACTCTGAAAATTGTTTTCAACCTGCTAGCAGGCGACTAGACTCTCCTCTCACCGATCGAGATATTGTCCGTTTCACCATCTTTAATCCTATGTACACTTACCTACACATGTAACACACATATATTATTGCGATTGCGTATTCGCGTAAAACATTCCCACGTACATTTCTGAAATCCACTTATCACTTGTATAGAGACGTTACAGATATACGAAAAAATCGTATAGTTGGTACAATAATACTGACACGATAAACAAACGGACAATCTACGGTTTCTATGCTTTAAAATTTCGAGTTATTGTCCACGATTCGGAAGCGATAGCGAAGAGTTGCTAACGTCTGGAACGAACAAAGGTTTGCGATATACCAAAAGAAAAGTGCCACAAGTTTTTTTTTCATGCAATTACCATGCAGTTAGAGTGCCACCATCCGGCTATCTGAATTTAGGGTTGGGCACGAACAACGAGAGAAAAATAAGTATCGAAACGACCCGTGTCCACGGTGATGAAGTTGAATTCTTTGGAACCTTTCCTACAAACGCGTGATAACTGGACAGCTGATCTTTTAAGAAATTTCAAGATTCCGTTACACTATTTATACATTTTCTACACAACAAATAGCTATTTTTGTAAGCATACTAAACGCTGGATTCGGATTTGAATCTCCGGTTCAAGAACCACGTTTGCTATTAAAAATGTTTAATAGGAGGAATTTTTAATAGCAAACGTGGTTTAGTATTCTTACAAAAACAGCTATTTATTGTGTAGAAAATAATCGAACCTTGCACCGATAAATAAAAACTCATAATATCTTACAGAGATAAATTACGATCCATATATAATTAATTAATTATTATTTTTAACGTATTGAGCATATCGAGAAAGGAAATAAATCTCCATTTCACTCTAATTTCTTGTAGTTGACATAAAAAATTATCCGCTGTCTAGTAATCACGATTCGCGAGCTTTCAGCGCCATAAATTCAACAGACATTTTACCATTCACCATGTTTCTCCTCTTTACTCCAGAGATTATATGCTATAGTTGATAGCAAATATTTTGGACATTCGTTTAACGTTGGAAAGAAATAGGAATTCCGTATGTGTCGACATTTGTACGTAATAGAGATTGTCAGTCGCGATAACGAGAGTATGTAATGAGTATGTGCTTCCCGAGTGCGCGTTCGAGTTCGCGTCTGTGTAAGTGGTCTTTTTGTTATGTAGTAGTAGTTGGCACGAGTCCTTCCGCGTCTCTACACCCACATTCGTACACGTTTCGTTACTAGACTGCGTACCTTTATGCAGAATAAAAAAAATCCATTGATTGCAGGAATACAGGAGCCAAATAAAAATTGTGTTCCTCTTTAAATAATCCTGTTAAGCTGAAACTAATACATGGATGCCCTTAAAGATTTCTAAAATGTCCACGGCTTTAAATCGTACGTACCAAGTTTTTTTATAACGGCTTAAAAAAAAAACGCAGTCTAGTTATCACGATTCGTCGTTCAACGACAACACAATTCGGTGCGAACCGGACTCGCGCGAATAGAAACGGTACATAATTTTTCACATCGATCGAACATCATTTTTTCTTTGTAGTGCTTCCTTAATGAATAGTTACAGAGACACGAGATAGGAGTGTTCGCGCGTAAACATGTACATGTACGCAGTTTCGTGTACATGTACAGGCGCACGTACGTACGTTAAACGTGTTCTGGTTCCATGAGACATGACACATGACACGATTGTCCGATCCGTGGCAACTTTCAGGGAACCACGATATTTGTTGCTTGACCAATCGAAGAACGCGAGCGCAACGTATTCAACGAAGTGTCAGAGACTCCACGGAGAGTGAAACCGACGCTGATTGCCTGTAATGTTGAAGAAGCGGAGTCGGCGTCGAGGGCACTTCCTCGATACGTTCCAAATCGTTCGCCGCGCCCGCGCTGTTCTGCTTGTAAAGCCGGGGTGCGCTTTTTAAATTTTGCTGCTGCAATTGCTGTTGTTGCAGTTGCAGTTGCAGTTGCTGATTCGATTGTTCAGCGAAGGCGATGCAAATGGTGTCGTCCGGTCGATCCAGGCTAAATTGTCTTTTGAGGAAACGGTTGCCCGCGGTTCTTCCTGAAATCAAATGGAGGGATGAAAGACATTGAAAACATTGAAAAACGTAATTAACTAAGCTGTTTTACAAATTTATATAATTTTTTTTCGACGTCTCGGTCTAGTGTAAGACCATTTTCAAGAATATATAATTGCCTCTGTAAACAAAAATTTTTTTATGAAAGCAAATTACATATTCCGTGTTAAAAAGCAAAAGGAAAAGAAGAAAAAACGAGAAACCAACGGTTTTATGAAAACGGACTTCCTTGCTTAGTGACAAATTAATTAGTCGTTATTATAACTACTTGTCTAAGTTTGGAGATTAGGTTGGTTGATTTAATTAGCCATTTAATTATAATAAATCCTCAATTGCTCGATCCTAAACCGGTGAAAGCAGGTAGGTTCAAAAACTGCGTTATATCTCTCTTTTATCAAAATCTTTAAATAATAATTTCCAAAACGTCCACCTTAGGACGTAACAACAGGAAAGAGAAATAGCGAGAAAGGATGAAAGAGAATTACCATAGTGTTCGTTCGGAGAAAGACACCTGTAATGATTGTACGGCGTGCTCAAATCATTTTCGTCGATGTAGCCGGCTATCCTGCGATGTCTGACGGGTCCAGGTCTATAGGAACTCGCGGCCGAGGCAGAGAGCGATGTCAGAGAGCTGGTTGACGCCCCCAAGAAAGCCGCTTCGCCGGAGTATACGGTGGATGCTCCGAGAGACGTTCGACCCTCACCAGAGGCATTTTTCGTTACCACATCCATCCGATCGTTATCTCTGTCGTTGATCGTTTGTCGCGGCGATAAAATGTTCGTAAAATCTGTCGACAGTTGCGGAGAAGATTTCGCACCGTTAATTTGTTCGTCGTTTATGGACACGGTGATTCCGGATCCTACGTTATCCTCGTCGATATTGCCATCTGCGACTCGATTATCTTCCGCTTTCCTGTCTTTCGCCTCTTCGGCCAAAGAGAAGTTTCTGCACAAGAACTTGTTGATCGATGGCGCAACCTCTGATGTGGTCGTCGTCATCGTCACCGATGCCGTCGTAGCCGCTATCGTTATCACCGTTGTCGCAGTCGTCGTCGTTACGATTTCCATCTCCTGCTTTTCCTCGGTTACAAGATCCGGGATTGCGTTCTCGTTCAATCTTGAATACGCGAGAATTGGAACTTGAGAAAATTTCTAAATTTCAATGCACAAATAACACGAGCCAAAAAAGGTAAGTTCTTCTTTGATAGTTGGGACGCACATGTCGTATGTATTGTGTATAAAGACTCAAAGGGTTTATTTCGACGTTGGAAATATAGTTTTGCAAGTAGGGTAACTGGACCAGTGAATGAACATTTAAGAAATTGTTCAGGAAGATATTTTATTAAAGAAAAAAATATGTGAATTAAAGGAATCTCATCTATGATAAATGGCTCCCTTATTTTTCTTTATTAAACGTTAAATAAAAAATATAAAAAATACCAGTCTAGGAACACTACATTCTAGTAATTATTGGTAATAATTATTATTATTGTGTGGCTTAAAATTTGTTGAAATATACAAAAGTGTTCATTTATTCACCGATGCAGTTATCCTATATATTATCGTACTACGGACAACTTACCCATGGTTTTCCCTGAAGGTGGCGGCAGTATGGCAACAGATAAAAGCATTAAAAATCTGAAAAGCAAACACCTTGAATGAAGATCTACTATAAAAACAAAATATATACGCGCAGATGCGACAACTGTTGCTGCCGTAATATTTCCGTGCCCGAAATTCTTGGATCCGAAGGACCAAACGATTGGATACGCGTGAAATCGAACCAAGAGTGAACGGGTAGATGGTGTTGGAACATTTTGCGCAAAGGAGATTCTACCTCGGATGAGTCGTGCAACGGCTTACCCAAGCGCAGGCGGAGTCGGGAGTTCCTTGTCGAAACCTTGTTTCCCTAGCAGCCAGTAAGTAGGCATTTTTCCTTTGCCTTTGACCTCGGTCGGGCCACGATATTCGATGTCGTATCCACCGACCTGAGACAGTCTGTCTTTTGTTTCTTGACTCAAGTGTATGCGCCACGGTGCTCCAGTCGATTCCATTCTCGACGCAGTGTTCACCGTGTCGCCGAAAAGACAGTACCTCGGCATCGTCAGGCCAACCACGCCAGCGCAACACGGACCTACGTGCATACAGGAAATTAATCATTTCTATCCTAGTAAAGCGTACCGAAAAACAAAATACAAGACCGCGTCGCGCTATACTAACCGGTATGAAGGCCGATACGAAGTTTCAGTTGAGTTTTCGGCAAGTGTCTCAACTTGAACTTTCCGCTTTGATGCAGCAGATCGAGGGCCATCGTAGCTATTTGAGAGGCATGATCGGGTATCCTTACGGGACAACCACCCACGACCATGTACGCGTCTCCTATGGTTTCTACCTACAACGAAAGGGAAAATTTATATTGTATGGTGAATAGTGTATAGCATAGCAATTATTATCGGTGATCACCTTGTACACGGTGTACGCGTTTATCGTTGCGTCGAAGCAGGTGTACAGGTCGTTCAACAGGTCGACTACTTGAAACGGAGTCGAATGCGCGGAAATGCTTGTGAAACCAACAATGTCTGAGAAGTAGATGGTCACCTCGCGAAATTCCTCGGGATCGACTGGCATTCCCAATTTCAGTTTCTCCGCGACCGAACTGAAAGGATCACCAGTACGTTTTTCATATTTACCCCTTTATCCAGTTTTCAAGGTGTAACATAAGTTGTATACCTTGGTAACATTCGATTCAACAATTGCTCCGTCTTTTTCTTTTCCATGTCCAACTGTTCCGTACGTTCTCGTATCAGCTCCTCGAGATTATTCGAATATTTCTCCAACATTTGAAACATCGTGTCTACGAAATTGACCTTTCTGAGAACGAAAGAAAACGAGCGCATAATATCGAGTGTACGCAGCCGGAGCGAAACGACTTGTCCTCAACAAACAGATCAAATGTTATCAGTGGCGGTTCAAATCAAGTGGAGACCCTAAACGGTAAACATTTTGGGGCCCTCAAACCCAAGTTAGAAATAGAGTTGCAAGAAAACTCTCATAAACTCAATTTTTCGCAAATAAATTGAATTTTTCTTAAAAAAAATGAATGCTGCGAATTTGGGGCCCTATACAAGTGGAGGTCCCAGGCGGTAAAAATTTTGGGGCCCTCAAACCCAAGTTAGAAATAGAAGTTGCAAGAAAACTCTCCTAACCTTATTAGCACAAAAGAAAAGTAATGAAAAATTTCCTACACGTTGTTAAACATTAAATCTTTGAAATTCTGGGCCCTATGGTATTCCGGGGCCTCCGCTTAGTTCGCTTACCATTAGATCCGCCACTGAATGTTACACTGTATGGCAGAATAATAGAATAATTTGTCGCGCGTTTACCGTCCATGGTTGAGGGTCTTGAAACGATCGTGGACATCGTTAAAGTCGGGCCTCATGTCTGCGGTTTCTGCCCAACATTGGCGCATGATGTTTATCGCTTCGGGCGGCGCAGCACCCTTGCTCACAGATGGTCTGATCAACGGCGGTGGCTTTTTCAATTTCTCCATGATGTCTGCAAACGGGATACTTAATAATAACTACTTAATAATAAGTAGACGATAAATGTACACTGCAAATTCCTCGAGTACTGTCAACGGCTCATCAACAACAGGTGAAACAACAATTTCGATTTGGCTCACCTTCCGGTGACAACGCGAGCATGCAATACGGTTCTCCGCGAACCACCACTTCTTGCATAATAATTCCGAAACTGTATACATCTCCCGGTTGCGTTCCTTTTTTCCGTAGATTCGGATGTCTCAGGAGTTCCGGTGCCGTCCACAACAGATCTACATTGCGAGAGCGTAGGAAAATGTGAAACGTGAAACGCCGGCAACTCGGCAACATCTCTGACGACTGGATGGATGATTTGTCACTATACCTCGAGCCGTTTTTGCCGGGCACTCGATATTCTGGGCCTCGTAAAACGCGGGTAGCCCGTAATCGGTCACCTTTAGTACCCAGCGCGCGTCTATCACGCAGTTGCGCGAAGTAAGATAACCATGTACTCGTACCGGTGTACCATGGAGGTATCTCATACCCTTCACAGGATAAATAATTTTATATCACACTCGTTAATTTTATAAAATTAATTAGAGTAACTGCACCAGTGAATGAACACTTAAGAATTTCATTTGTTTCACAAAAAAAGAATTCATTTGTCAAAAATAAATGAACACAAATAAAATGAAATTATTATTAAAAGTTAAATAAAAAATATAACAAAATGCCAGTCAATGAACACTATATCCTAGTAATTATTGGTAATAATAATTATTATTGATATTTATTAATAATAAATATTGCGGGTTAAAATTTGTTGAAATATACAAAAGCGTTCATTTACTGATGCAGTTACCCAAACACCTTATTAACACATACAAGCGACACGTTACTCACCCGTACAAGGTCGGTGAGCAAGGACAATCTAAACGACCAGTCAAGTTTGATTTCATCTTGTACCAAGACGTCCTCCAACGACCCTCTCGAACAGTACTCGTAAACGAGGCAGGGTCTCGTTGGCTCGTTTAAACATCCGATCAGAGGATTCAAATTTTCGTGACGTAACCCGTGCATCTGTGCATGGTCGAGTCACAAGGTGGGTATACGGTATAAAGCTTAAATGATTCTATAATATAATATATTCAACGGTCCAACGGTTTTCCTCTTAAAGTAGCAAAATATCGTGACGTGGAGAACGTTCTTACCACGACCAGAACATCCATCGCCTTGCTCTTTAGCTCGAACGTGCCATCTTCTGCAGGTAACTCTTTCAACTGCACCAAGTCGCCCTAACGACAATAACAGAAATAACAAAAGCTTCTCCCTTGTTTACAAGAATGTACCAGAATATATCAGTATATCCAAGAACATATTGGAATGTACAAACTCTTCTTTCTCGCATGAATATCGAATTACACGATACTCACGTTGTACTGAGCACGTGGAACCTTGAAGAACCCATGCCGCGCCAGGTTACCCGTGCTTGTCCGTAGATACGGTCGTAAGGACGACACGCTGCCGAGTTGAAGAAGATCCGGCTTCTCCACCTCGGGACCACCGAATTCTTGCAATTGTTGCAACCAACAGGATAACATTGTCTCGATACCCTCGTCGACCTGCGGTACAGCATGCCGCGCGGGCTTTAACTCGTCCTCGATACCAGTACGCGATCTCTATGCATTTATCCTTGCGGAAACTCGATAGTTCCGTAGTTTACTATTCTACTCACCCTTCTAAAATCTACACGAGGCACTTGCGGAAACACAAAATCCGACGTAGTCAGAATGATCTTGTACTGACCTTTTGATATTCTCTTCTTAAGAAGTTTTCTTCTACGTTCGGGGCAAAGGATCGAGCGATTAAACAAACAAGTCGGATATTATAACAACGAACACCCTCCTTGAGGGGGCCCATGGAAATCACCGACAACGAATTTGTTTGTCCATCAATTTCGTTGTCGATTAAATTCGTTGTCGGTGAAATGTTGTCGTTGAAAACTGTGTCGGTGATTTCCATGGGACACCCGCGAGGATACACCGTGTTGTCAAGTACGAACAGATACGTATAAATGGATTAAACGTTACCTGATCAATATGCCGGTTAATATCGCGAATGTGGTGAATAACAGCGATCCCAGAACTACAGTTATGATACGCGCGATGCGAAACGCTGTGTCGTCGGAGGTGCTCTCTGAAAAAAAGAAGAGAAACGGTGTAGACGACTATTTTTTCCGGTCGACAAAAATCTGACATTTTTACATTTATTAATGTAATAAATTTGAATACATTTATTCGATGAGATTCGAGCCGCGAAACAGGAAATACTAAACTACGGTGCATAATAGGTAATCTTTCTTTGCTGGTCACCTGTACAATCGATACCGAATTCCACGTCGACCTCCGCGTTGCATTTTAAAATGTCAATGTTCGCGCCAAGGAAGACAGGAGCGTTCGCAGACAATCTCCGAACGAGAAGTTTCTTTCGTTGTTCTACGCTGATCATTATCGGTTTCCAGGCGTCGACGTCCAGACGCCAGTCCAATAATACGTACGCGTACATTTTGTTGTTGAACGTGTTAATGGTGGAGTTGTCATGCATTAATACGGTAAAAGTTTCATTCAAACGATCGAATAACGACGGTCGGGCGTACGTTTCGGTACCGTCGTACACCTTCTCCGCATCGTATCTGCAAAAGACAAACGGAAGTCAATTCAGTTCGTGCGCCAAAATCACAAAATTTAGTATTACTACAATTTTGATCGAGAAGAATTTCAATGTACTAAATTAAAATTTTCATGAGCCATAAAAATGCATTAACATCCGCAGTCTAGTTATTAGAATACTTTGAATACCTATGATCGAGAGGCGTTATTATCAGAAGTTTCTCCAAAAAGTCCGAACTGAGGTTTCGCGGTGGAAAATACCGATATCTCCTTTTCCGTTCTTTCTCTTCCGCTTCTGTTTCTATGTCCGTTCCTAATCCTTCCGTTTCTTCTAGCGTTTCCTCATAGTCTCTCTCCTCGCCGCTCGTTTGTTTCGCATAAGCATCGTGCAACCCAGGGGAACGATAATCGCGGGATTCGTTGAACGAAGAAATGTTGGAAGACGTGAAATTTTCGGGCGAAATTGATACCGTGGTAACGAAGCGGGAAACCGAAGGGTACGTCGTTTCCGTTTTTGTCTCTGGTAAAAAAGAATCGTCATCCTTTGTGTGAACGATCACGGTGGTCGAGGTTCCCACGGTCCTCGATGGCTTGCGAGCGCCGTCCAACTCCGCAAGGACCCGTGACGTTATGTCATTATCGTCCGACGTCGGTAGACACAACAGGGTAACTGCAAACAATCGAGTCGAAACGTGTCAAACAAATAACTCGCAACTCTTGTCCATTGCGCCATTCACCGGTTGCGTGAATCCTCGAGTGTACACGTAGGTACATAGCAGGGCCGGCTCAAGCAATTTTGCGGGGCCTGGTTCAAACAATTTTGCAGGGCCAGAATACACATTCAATTTTACAATAAGGAATTACAGTATTTTATCCGTAAATGTCCTGATCTATCCCCACTACATTTTTTATTTTATTTTATTTTATCCCATTCACACGTAGAGTAAATATGGGCCAAATTATATTGTGTTTGGTCTTGGTTTAATCAGAATAATTCCAGAAACAAGTCAGTGAAAGTCTCATAACAAAAATAATGAAAAATAAAGCATTTTGATAACACATAAAGAAAGAATGAAAAATAATGAAGTTGGAAATTTGGATTAGGGTGCGATTATAGTGGAGCAACGAGCATCAATGATAGCGGTGAGTAGCGTGGCGAAAACAAAATAAGGAGCGGTCCAATACATTGTTTTTTTTTCGTTGTGTTGCTCGCCGCTCCACTATAACCACGCACTTAGCTATGTTTACATTTCTCTGCAATAGTGCCCCTGCCGCATAAATGTCCCTCGGCAGACCCGTGCTCGGGACATGTATCGATAAAATACTGTACTATTATTATGCGATTGCATTTTCACAGCCGATTATTTAATCTACTGTACAGGGGGTCCTGCAAAATGTATGATCAGTTTTCGTAGACCGCGGGGCCTTTCGCGCCGGCCCTGGCATATAGACACATACATATACGTAAAATATTGCAATATGCGGGTACGATATCTAGCTCACCAGTCGGCAAGTGAACAAGCCAAACGGACAACAAACTAAGTGAGCCAGGTCATCTCACCTCTCCGAGAAATGTTGTGCGTTGGACGAAGGAGCTTTCGGATCTCTTCGAGGGATGCATGATACGGCAATATCACGTGATATCGTAATATAGCTCCGATACCTCGAAGAGCATTTAATAGTGCTCTATCGAGACTCGACCACGGTTCACGATCTGCAATAGCAAAAGTTTATTGACTGTGTAGTACACCGTTTTGCGATTCCGATTTCCCTGGTAGCATTTATAGGTGGCCGATAATTGGAATATGGTTGATGGTTTTGTTTACAGAATTTATGAATTTATGCCAACGAATATACAATGTTAATTTCCAACGAAATTTACATATGATAATATACCTAATTGGCCCAACCAATGTTTACCAACGTTCAAATATCGTACGTTTTACAGACGTTAGAAACGTTGCTACAACTAAAAATTTGTTAACTGTTATATTCCAAATTGATTTTTTTGTTTTCTTGTATGCAACCTTGGAATTGATTTATTTTTTTAGTTTCTCCATTTTCCAAGGGGATGGCAAACCCTTTTGGTTTTTCTTTAGAATGGTACTTCGTTTGTTAGATATTTTTATTTAAATTTGTTGACGCGAATCTAGTAGCCTAGATTAGTAGCCTCTAATCAATTTTTCCTTTTTTCCCCAATTGTAGTCCTGGAAATACATTATTTAAAAATGAAGATCAGAATAATATGTTAATCTGGAAAATGATCCACACAAGGATCGAAACGTTGAAAGTTTAAATTAATTTGTAAAATTGCTTTAGTGTTTATTTGATCGAACCGTTGCGCCGAAATCATTAATACTATTTCTGTTTTAACAATCATACGATCGATAACAATAACATTTAATGTGTTAATGCGTCCAGTTTGCTGTTCGCATTGTAATGACGTTTATATAAAGTTATACAGCCCACATTTCTAACCAATATGGCAACCAAGGCTCAACAAAATGCCATCCATAAATGATAATATAAAGTTATAAAGGCGACATTTCTAACCAATATCGCAACCAAGCCTCAACAAAATGCCAACCATAAAAATACTACTAGGGTGGTGTCGCGTTCAAAAGTCTATTTGCAATCGGTATTACCAGTTCCTATCATAGACACAGCTTTCCATTTCAAGTTCATCAGGATCTCTGTTAGAGCCTTTGCTATCGCCGGTAAAGACGGCGACAGTCTGACGATCGATGAAAATTCTCTGACGTCCGTATCGTCTTTCTGAAATCATCAATATCACCGATAGGATCAAAACGTCGACGCTGTTGCTTATGAATTCAAACGACATTTCTCACCAAAGGACACGTCCATGTGAACAAGGATACGTTCCAAAGCCGCGCGAGTCTAGCTGTAACTTCGCACATGGGTGTATCGACAGCAGCTACGACGACTTTCGTTTTCCTCTCGCCAAGTATGCGCAACAAGGTGTCAAGACCTCGTGTCTTTCTTTCACATGTTACTGATGATCAGAAGAAAATGGACAATAATCTTAATTTATCTCTCGATCGATACGATCAAATGGTAACAAGATGGCACCACATACGAGATGTAGGAGTAGACGCAAGTAGACCTGACACCCACTTTATTTTGATGGGGTCCCATGGAAATCATCGACACAGTTTTTCACCGACAACGAATTTAACCGACAACGATTTTAGATTCGTTGTCGGTCAAATCCGGAGTCGGTGAAATATTGTTGGGGAAATCTGTGTCGGTGATTTCCATGGGACCCATTTTGGTAACTGTCGGTAATTGGTGCTCTAACGCCCCATAGTGATTACATTACTAATTAATACACGGGTTTACTACCATTACCATACGGGTCCCATGAAAATCACCGACACAACTTCCCCGACTCGGTTTTTACTTTTTTTTCCCAAAGAGGGATTATCTTCTTCTCTTCATTCTTTCTCGGAGGGTGTCGATGGGGGCCCTTCTTTCGATTCACCCATCGCCAATTTCCCCGAGTTTGACCACTCTTCTTGGCTTTTCGACTCGGTTTTTACTGACAACATTTCACCAACAACGAATCTGAAATCGTTGTCGATCAAAATCGTTTTCGGCTAAAGTAGTTGTCGGTCAAATCTGGAGTCTGTGAAATGTTGTCATGGGACCCTACCATGCAATGTCAACATCTCTATAGAAATAAAAAGATGTACTATTATAATTTCTATGGGCATAATATTAATAGCAGGTTAAATAGCAAATGTATGGATATAATTTAAAGAAAATTATTGCTATCACTGACATTTTAAGGTGCCGGTACTACAGATTCCTGTGGACATCAAGTCCCATAAGGTGTCTATTCTTGAATCTCGTCTGTGATGGTACCAATAGTAAACAAAGGGTAACCGCGATACTTACGAGACGTTGGAATTACAGCGATCCTTACATCGAAGTTAGATCGATCGAAGAATTCTTGAATATCAGTGACGTTCGTTTCGCTGCTGCAATCCTCCCTCAGAAAAACTGTTACTTCCGTTTGAGGTTGTTCATAGAAGTCTTCGGTTACGTTCGGCGTGTAGGAAACGCATGGAGCTTGATCATCGGTGTTCGATAAAATGAATTGACTGGAAAGGATCACGATCGGGATCCACGACCAGAACCGGTGAAAAGAGTTCCCGGCCATGGGCCTCTGACGACCCTTTTGGCTCGGCGTTGCTCGGTGCTCGGTGTTTAAAACTCGTTCGGAAGTCCGTCTTCTCACCCGGTTGCTGATCTATTGGCCCGTATCTATTCGATTCTGGGTTCCCTTCCTTCCAACGTGTACACTGTGCAACCAATCAGAAGCAATACACGCTTCCAATACCACTTGTAATCGGTTTTCGATCAGACATCGACACCGGATCGCGATTCTTCGAATCTCGTAATCTTGTAATTCCGTAATCCTGTAAATCCCGTACGTTTAACGCGTCGCACAGTGCGGCATGTAATTAATCCATTAATCCATTAATACTTTTTTAAAGTAGGTCCCACTGGATTTGGAAAGAGAAGGAGATGGTGTATGGACTTGAAACCCTGCGGGGACCAAGTATCCTTACTTTACTTTAC
>CM052320.1:12422057-12593152 GCA_028455615.1 Lasioglossum zephyrum | reverse complement strand
GAGTGAACTTCTGCTCTGGTTCGCTCTTGTTATTAACTTTGGAAGAAACACTAGACCTGGGCAATCAGTATTATCCTCGATTCGTAAGAATTTCTACTATTTTCCAAGTAGTGGATAATACCGAGCTAATATCTGCATACTTCGAATGGTGTACTAGAATGTAAATCATGCTAGATGTAAGAACAAATGTAATTGACAGATTTTCGTTAAAGATTTTCAATAGGGATCTTGTGAATTGTTTAAGTACTGTTTTTCCAGTGATTCATTAATCGTTGGTATAGACGATAATATTCTTATAAGTTTGATAATCCAATACTAATCTTGCGAGCTGACTGCGTCGACCCAAATGAAAATTTCTTGATCGGTCGCAAAGCTTGTACATATTATTATTGTAGGCGCTGCTGCGCTAAATATTGTTCACGATAGTAAATTATTCTTATAAGGGTATAGACGATAATGTAAGATGATAAAAATCCGCCTAAAATGCGGCAACCCGCCCGACAGAGGTGTTCTCATTTGGGGCCCTCGCTAGGGGCACTTGATACGTGACTGCCGCGCGCCTGAATGACGTACGCAACGTACACCTCTGTCGGACGGGTTGCCGCATTTTAGGGGGATTTTTAATTGTTATAATTAATAAATACAAAGCCTATAAAGCTAAATAACGAAGCCGAAACCGCAATTTTTTTATATTATCGACGAGAACCATGAAAATTTCTTCCACCTTTAGTACGAACACCCTGTATACCTCGTTTGTGCTAATAGAAATTTATCCGCAACAATTTTGAAGCGAGTTCATTGTTAATTAATAGATTCGATTACATTAATTGATTGAGCTTGGAAATTAGTTGAAATAAAATCTCGACACTTATTAGATATTGAAACGCACGTCTAGTCGATACAGCAGGCGCTGTACTTGGAATCAGTATGAGACTGCGATCTATAGAAGAATTGTCATAGATCTTTTTTGTGATGTCTTGTGTATGGTTTGTGGAATGATATTCGTGGTGGATATGTCTTATGATTTAGGTTAGCTGTCTAATCGAGATAGTCAGTACCCAGCGAAGTTTATCAGAAACATCAGAAAATGACGTCCTGTTTGGAGAATTTTCGGCCATCGTCATGCGTATGGTTCGAATTAGACGTTAAACGGAATATACTCGTGTCTATGCTGGCCGGATCATTGGTAAACACCAAAGTTTACATAGCATTGGATCTAACAATAACGCTACATCACTTTCCTTTTGTTTTGTTTAATTGTGCATACAATTGTCATCGATTTGCAACAATTCCGTTGTAATATCACTTTCGTTTAGGATTTATCGCTTGCTTTTATTTATGCTCGCAACAGTAAATAGAATTAAGTCCGCAAGTCTTTGTGTACACACAACTCTTTTACAATTTCAGTTCTTCATCGGATGGTGGTTCATCATCGATGCGCATGCCAAGTATCCAAGCGAAATGAAAAACACGTATCATCTGCTAGGAGTGTTTGGAACTCTTTCATTTGTCATGTAAACAGATAATACTATAGCTCGTACGTTTTAAGGCTTTGTTGTAATTATTTGTTTTATAATTTAGGGTCAATTCTGTGACAAACGCACAGATAAGAGGGGATGGATACAACGGAGACAATAGGGTTGCAAGAGGATTTCTTTTCATCGGGTTTGTAATGGGATTTGCTACGGTAATCTCAGCCAGTTGGATTTTATTTGCAGATTTCATTGCCGCAGGTTCGATATATTAGTTCGAAATTAATGTTAACAACTGTAACTACTGAATACTAATAATTACATTATTTCAGACGTGAAACATCACTGGCCTGGTGTAGGGTTGTTCTTGCAAAACATATTTATATTTGTTGGTTCCCTTACATATAAATTTGGAATACTTGAAGAACCATGAAGATACTCATCATCCGAGCATTGCAAATGTTCTAACTTTTTGCACAGAATTCCTTGGTTTTAATAGACTTCCCTGGAAGATACTTAAAACTATGGAGGAAATAATTATAAGCGCTGCATATGAACAAATTTCGTTCATAAAGTCCTTTGTTTTAATTTATACGAGGTGCCCCAGTATTGGCGACAAACTAAATAACGTATAACTAAATACGTTGAATATAATTAAATAATTAAATTCAATAACGCCCTTCTCACATTCTTTCTATATTTTTCCATTAATCTTTCTCGAAGATTTTCCCTGTTCTCGATTGTAACGCGAATACTGAGGTACCGTGTATATCACTTACATAAAAGTAGATATTGAAATGCTTATATTATCTATAAAGAAATAATTTAACGTCTAACTAACCATATTGTATAATAAAACACAAACGTCGTAGTGTCCACACGGAAATAGATCACAGAATAACGAGATTCGTGGATCGTGTGATCATTTCCCGTTGATATAAAAACGCATCAATAGTCGAACAATAATTTGATATCTTAAACGAACGCGTATATATCTTTGAAAGGAACACTGCAAAACTATATAATCCATTTTGTATTTATTGGTACGTCCGTGTGACTGGACACAGTTGTATTCCAATTTTTTAAATAAATTTCGATATCTTTTATTTGCCTCTCTGTTTTTCTCTCATTCTCATTTCACGAAGGCGCTTGGAAACCTATAAGGTATTTCATCTCGTTCGAAACAACAAATGTCTCATGATATAATTATTTGTTGCACCGAACTATCGAGAAATTTGTTTTTTTTTTGTCCCGAACATTTTAGATCTTGTCAACGACTTCTGAGCATTTTGAAATGCCACTCGCTTGGCGGTGGGGGTAAAATATAACGGGTCATCGGTTTTGATTTGCCAACGCGGACCAATATGAGCGTTTTCTTCCATTTTATTTTACCAATCGCGTTGTGCCACACAAACATATGGCCCGTGTTCGGTTTGACGAAACGTTTGCATCGTGGGAGCGCATCGTGTTTTTTCTTACGTTGGAAAAAGATTGAAACGAGCGCGTATTTATGCTCGATGGTGTTAGACAAGTCGTAACTCTTTTATCGGGACGCTTTCTTTCGAACAGACAGACAAAGTGAGTGCCGCTGAAAGGTATTTGACACCGTTATTCGCGATTTCGTTCCCTCGGATTCCCCCGGCTACTATAACCAAGTTTGACAAGTCCTATGCGAATAGCCACGCAATCGAAATATCATTCACCGTGTGTTTACCCGCAGTTCATCCCAGTGAAAAACGTTTCACGGTCGTTTATTCTTTCTGCCATTTACAGGTCGTCAATTACACTTGCATCTTTTATTCATCGCGCCGTCAGATTTACAAGTTCCATCGAGTACTCGCCGCAAAATGCTTTTCTTTCTATGATATATTTTTTTAATATTTATGCGTAAAATCTAAGCGATATTTTTCACAGTTGTTCCAATTTACAAGAGGTTCTCGAAGTTTCCACTGAACGTTCGCGAAAAGTACGATAAAGAATATATACTGCCTGTCTGTGGATAGTTTCCTTTTAAGATTTCATCATGTCAATATTTATATTATAATATACCACGTTGTACATGTTTATGATAATCGATCGTTGTTGTTAAATGTCGGAAAGAATTTGGAAATTCTTACTATATGTTTCTCCTTAATTTTAGATGAATCTAAACGAAGTAAGGATGTCCGCTGCATGGCTATTATTGATTACTGTTGCAATTTTTATCGATACCAGCAATGGGGTTGCTGTCATGAGTATTGATATTGGTAGCGAATCAATGAAAGTTGCCATTGTATCTGTAAGCAATCTGTTTAATATCGGACCGCTGAATATTTGTAGTTTCTAATTGATTGCTAATACATTGCATGATATTGATTACAGCCTGGTGTTCCTATGGAAATAGCTCTTAATAAGGAATCAAAGAGGAAAACACCTGTTACGATCGCTTTTCGAAATGGGGAAAGAACTTTCGGAGAAGACGCTCAAGTAGTAGCAGCTAGGTCACCTCAAAGTAGTTTTTCATACATATTAGACCTTGTAGGAAAGTCGATAGATAATCCAATGGTCGAGCTTTATATGAAAAGATTTCCTTACTACGATATAATTGCCAACGAGGAGCGAAACACAATCGCGTTTAAAATGAACGAGAACACCACTTACACGCCGGAAGAGTTGCTTGCACAAATTTTACACAAAGGCAAAGAGTTGGCGGAGAATTCTGCCGGTCAGAAGATTAGCGAAGCGGTGATAACTGTCCCCGGATTTTTCAATCAGGTCGAAAGAAGGGCACTAATACAAGCTGCGGAACTCGCCGAGATCAAAGTGTTGCAGCTAATTAACGATTACACCGCTGTCGCGTTGAACTACGGGATATTCCGAAGCAAGGAGATAACCAACAACGCTCACTACGTGATATTCTACGATATGGGAGCGAGTAGCACGACCGCGACGCTCGTCAGTTATCAAAACATAAAGAAGAAGGAGAAGGGATTCGCCGAGACTAATTCTCACGTTAGTGTCTTGGGTGTCGGTTACGATCGTACTTTGGGAGGTCTAGAAGTACAACTTAGATTACGAGATTACCTGGCCAAAGAATTCGATGCTTTGAATAAAACATCGAATTCGGTGTTTAGTAATCCGAGAGCTATGGTGAAACTTTTTAAAGAGGCCGGTCGCGTCAAGAACGTGCTCAGCGCGAATACAGACCACTATGCCCAGATCGAAGGACTTGTAGACGAGATTGACTTCAAGGTGCAAGTAACCAGGGAAAAATTGGAGCTACTTTGCTCCGATTTGTTCGAGCGAGTCGCGGAACCTATTAAGATGGCCTTAAAAACGTCAGGTACTTCAAAGCTGTGATTCAGTTTCTGCTCGCAGATGTTTATACGTTCTTTCTGAATTCACGTGTACCTGTTCTTTTTTCAGAATTGACGATGAACGACGTATCACAAGTAGTGTTAGTTGGAGCAGGTACTAGAATGCCAAAGATACAGGAACAATTGAGTCAGTATTTAACAGTAGAATTATCGAAAAACATCAACACCGACGAGGCAGCTGTAATGGGAGCAGTGTACAAAGCTGCGGATCTTAGTAAAGGCTTCAAAGTGAAGAAGTTCGTTACCAAAGATGCCGTACTGTTCCCTATACAAGTAGTATTCGATAGAACCGTCGATAACAAAGTCAAGCAAGTAAGCAATATTCCAGCAACGTTCCCGACTTAACGAAAAATCTGTTCGGATTGTTATGAACGTATTTCTTACAGATCAGAAAGTCGTTGTTCGGCAAAATGAATCCTTACCCACAAAAGAAAACAATTACGTTCAACAAATTTACGGACAACTTCGAGTTTCATATTAATTATGCTGAACTGGAGTATTTGCCACCTCACGAAGTAGCGTGAGTACTTTCATTCTGCGCTAGCAAGTACATCGAATTTATACGTATTCTCAATACACTGTTATCATTCCAGTGTTATCGGCAACCTTCATCCATCTACTATAACGTTATCTGGCGTTACAGAAGCTTTAGACAAACACGCGAAGGAAGGAGCAGAAAGCAAAGGGATCAAAGCTCACTTCGCTATGGACGATAGTGGGGTTCTTAATTTGGTGAATGTAGAACTAGTATCCGAAAAAGCAGGTCCAGCTCCCAATGAAGAAGAGGGTACTTTCTCAATACTTGTCTCAACTATTAGTAAACTTTTTGCAGGTTTGTGCTGAATGCTTTGCAAAAAATGATGCTCTAATTTCATTACCATGATACTATTTTAAAAAATTCGTTATACTAAGTAATTACCGTTTCGTTATGTTTCGTACAACGATTCGTATTTTCTGTTCTGGGAATGAGTCGTGAAGAGAAACTAAAACGTATAAAATCTAGAACCATTTCTTGCAAGCATTTCTATATACAATAATACTACTTCACTGTTCTCTTGCCGTTGAATTGCATGTTGATCAAATACGAAACGAGTGACGTGAACGTAACTCGTGCGTTTCAGGTACAGAGGAGACAGACAAGGATAAAGAGAAAGATAAAGATAAGGACAAAGATAAGGAGAAAGAGAAGGAAACGAAGCCAGAGGAACCATTGAAGGAAGACATAAAGCCCGTTCACGAGGAGCCGGAACTCCCGGAGGCGCAGAAAGAGGCGGAGGATAAAATGAAGAAAAAGAACGAGTCCACGGTCGCGGAAGAGAAACCGGCGAATAAAACTGAGAAGGCAGAGAAAAAGTCGACCATTATAACAATCAAAGAGCCCATCAAGGCTGTAGAAAGCAAATTGGGACCACAGATCCTTTCCGGGGATAAACTGGCCGAGTCGCGTGAGAAGTAAATTAATCCGAGCAATTTAAGACACATCAATTCTCTCTGCGCTAGTTTTTATATCGTGAATTTTACGCATTTTCAGATTACGTCGTTTAGACGAATACGACTTCGAGAAAACGAGACGCGAGACAGCTTTGAACAACTTGGAAACGTTTATAATCGATGCACAGCAGAAATTAGAGTCTGAGGAGTATACAGTCGCCTCTGTTCCTCAGGAAATAGAAAACATATTGAAAGCGTGTTCAGAAATATCCGACTGGTTGTACGATGACGGATTCACCGCGTCCGCGGAAGTGTTCGAGGAGAAATTAGCCGAACTTCAGAAGCTGACCAAGGATATGTACGAGCGTGTCTACGAGCACAGAGAACGGCCAGAAGTATTGAAACGCATGACTTCTATGTTGAGCGCTAGTGTGGCGTTCCTGAACAAAACGCGCAATTTGAGCGAAACCAGCGATATCTTTACTGACGTCGAGATCGAAACTTTAGATAAAGTGATAAACGACACTCAGGTAAACTACTCGCGTTATGGTATTACGTTGGTTTGCACTGAATCTATTTATGTTGGAATTGATTCAATAAATTCCTTTATTCAAGCATATGTTATAATAAAAATCACGCAAAGTCTGAATAAATTGTCACTAGCCAATTTTACTGCTCAAGTAGGTTTATATGGAATGTTATTTTGCAGGATTACTTTGATAGCGTCGTGAAATTTTACGACGAGACGGCCCCGCACGAACCCCTGAAGTTCAAAGTCCGCGACATCGCGAACAAGATGGCAGTGCTCGACAGGGAAGTGAAGTATCTGCTGAACAAAGCGAAGATATGGAGACCGAAAGAGTCAGCGACGAATCAGACGGAAAGCGTGAACACGAACACCACAGAGACGAAAGAGGAGCCGACAATAGAGACGGAGACGGCGGAGGACACGATCCCGGAAGAAAAAGAGGCTGCGTCGAGTGACGAAAGTGCCCAGGAAGGGGTACACCAAGAACTATAAGAGAAGAAGTTTATTTAAAAAAATGTGTGACTTTTTATTATTAACCGATTCTGCTTCGGTTGATAAGTTAGGCAATTTATTATGTTGTAGGGCAGGTTTACGAGATGCATTTAAAGGACTCTAAATCAAATTTCATGAAATTGTATTATCGACGCTGGATGAATTATTACGTCGCGAATGTGAACGTCGAGGCGTTACTCTATTTAATTAAACACGTTTGTACAAGGTTCTAAGAAGCCAGTTCATTCATTCATTCGTACGGACAAAAGTGTTGGAATCGATATCTCGCGGCATCACAGATAGAAAAATGATGAAAAAACGAAAACCGACCACATTGTTTATAATGGATTTTGTTGTTTTAAGGGCCAGTCAATTACAGGCCAATCCGTATTATCCATTTTGGATAATTATGTCGCGATTAAACTGTAATGTAGTTCACAGCGAGAAAAAGGAAATTTCTTATTTCAGTCATTATTTACAAATGACGAAAAGTATTTTACTCGGTCAGGTTTCATTTATTGCGGAAACGATATTTAATTGTGATACTTCTTGATACTATATTCTTAGACATACTGTACGCTATAGCTTAAAATGATTTTTTACCAACATCTAGGATCGAGCATAATAATTACATGCATACATACGAGGCGATGTCATTGTCAATAACAATATAACGTTTTATTCTATATTGTTTTTCACATTCCTATTCGATTTAATCCTCGCTGCAAGACGCCTAACTTTTGTGAATCGTACGTACGCTTCGTTGTACCGATAATGCAATTCACTTCAGAGCATGATGATTGTATTTCGAATTTTTAACTATTTAAATGTATACTATTTACTGTACGATACTAAGCGAGGTAAAATTAATTTTTTTCATAGTGTTTTTTTTTTTCGAGAATTCGACAGTTTCGATTCGAACCATTCCAATGGATACACTGGATACACATTGTAATTGAAAGTCCTCGATTATGTTATTTATTAAACTTTGGGTGAATAAAGCAGTGTGTAAAATATTGTTGAAGTAAATACTAACATAAATCAGTGCAATGTTTTTCGATTATGCAATTGCAAGAAACGCGTGTACACATACACACACATATACACACCTTATCTTACGCAAGTCTTCCTACAATTAGACACAATTTTCGATCTGGTCAAAGAAATTCATTTCTGAACGCTTGTTTATCTTACAAGATTATTTAAGGCAGTATTATTATTAATTATGTACAAATCGTATATATATATTATTAAGGAGATAGATATGTATATATTTGTACACGTTACTGAGATATTTTAATTTCACCAGATGTTTGTATTCGAATTATTAATGGATATCGGTATTGATCAAGTTAAAAAAAAAGAAAGTTTGAAGTTGAACAAAACTTTGATATCACCTTCAATTTAATAAACGATCATTGTACTATATATTTCGTATTTGCAACTATAATAAATTTGTAAAACACATTTCTTCTAAGTTCTCAATACTTTCTTGGCCACGTAAAGGTTTCGGTATTTTTTTAAAAATACTCTTTTGAAACATACAATTCAAATATGTCGAAGTATTTCAGTGTTTCTCTACCAGATGGCTCTAGTTGGAGTTGAGCAATGAAGCACTTCGTACGTTTGGTAAACAAACAATTCGATCATAACAATTGAATTTTTTTAGAAAGATTTTCAATTCCAATAGCTGGTGTGTGTTGGAAGCGATTCTACAAGGCAAACAACTCTGCTTCATTCACAAAATTGAATCATGGTACTGCGCCAAATTGTTCGAACATTGTTGAAAAGAGGTGCACCTGCGATGGTAAATGTTTTTTTTATTCAACCATATACGCGAATCTATTCAAAATTAACAATACCATCATTGCGCAGTTAGCTACAAGTTTTATATTCGAGAATCAATCGGAAAGTAAAAGGCCGACGGTAAATGATAAATTAAATCTCGAGCCTCCGGATATTAAAAAATTAACTGTCGAGCATATGATACAGCATTCGATCGTAGGCTCTATAAACAATGCAACTGAAACGTTAAATATTGCTTATATGGCAGTAATGAGAATAAGTAACGAATATAAGTTAGTATTTTATTTGTACAGTCAAAGCGTAACATTCACAACATTGATCCAAGTTATTTTTCAGGAGTTTGTTGAACACATTGATTACTTTATTGAATGAAACTCTCGAGTATCATGTTGATGACAAACACTGGGATTTGATAGTTGAAACGAGATCGGAAGTACAAAGTAAAAAGGAGAAATTAAATGTAATAGCAAACAGACTGTCAAGGGAAGATCCCCAACACTTTGAACACATTCAATCCCCGAAATTTTGATTCAATTTATTTTTCTGTCTCATAGTTTTATAGCTGTCTGAATTTCCTAGTTGGGCATCTTCTCTTGTATGTTTCTAGTTGCACATTTTAATTTTAGCATTAATATTCTATTGTAATTCATCTTCAGAAATTAACAGGGTATATTCAATATGTACAAAGGCTGGTAGTAGCAGCTTCAGATCTAAGTTATCTTTCTGATATGGACAATCTGTCCTGCTCCCTTTCTATGCAAGCCGAGAACATTGAGGAAAGTATACAAAAGGAAATGACAAACATTGCAATACTCGAACGAGAGTACAACGATATACAAGAGAAGTGTATCAGGAACTGTAAGTAAAGTACCATTATCGTTCCATATAAAATCACTGAGATATTTTCATTTTTCTAGCTAATAAGGAGGATAGCGACAAACCTGCCAATTAGTACGACACAAGTCTCTCCGTTTGCTCAATGTTTAGAACATAGAATTTACATGCTATTACTTTAATAAAATTACTTAAAAGATACCAGAGATGAGAGGATCGTCGAGGAAGAAAAAGAACATCGAATTATGTACAGATCGTTTAAAAGGCTCCAGTTGTTCAGGCATCAAGGTGTATCGATACAATATGTCTACCAGGTATCATCGCCAGACCAAGAGTTCTCGCTTCTGTATGATCCTCGGATAGGAATTCAGTACAAGATCCTAATATCACATTGGCGTCACGATCAGTACATAAGAACACTCCTATCAAGACTCGACCATCCGTCATTTTTATCCGTAAATTCCTATTGAGCCATCCGTGTAGTTTCTGCCTCGCCGGAGAATACTTTGTACTAATAGCCTAGCACAATTGTATAAACAACGTTATGCCAAATTTGTTTTTAACATTAATGCTACTGATAAATATACAATTGTTTGAGAGTTAATGCTTTTGTTTATATTCTTTAACACTGAACCTACAGAGCCTTAAAACTAAGTGGTACATGTTGATTTTATTTAGACTTTGTGCAGCTCTTATCGTAATATGTGCTCCACTGAAGATATCTATATAATCATTTCTTATGAAATTATTTTTACTATATCAATAATCGTGAAATAAAATTCTGGAACCAGTCATGATAAGTTTAGTGTTAAATACAATATATTAAATATCTTGTAGTTCAAAAATCAATATACTACTTTCACGACAGTTATTTAATAATAAGAAATATAGAATTATATAAAATTACCTCTCCGTTTTCATGGACGCAATCGTCATTAGTTACATTGGAAATATTGTGTCCTTCTTTCATGATTATCGACGACTGGATAGAAATAATTTATATAAATAGTCTATCCATCGATATACGTTGCGAGAAAAATTATCAAACGATTTCAATCGTTTCTTGTATTGCTTACTCTTATCTTGTTGTTAATGTTGACACACCAAAATAAGGTTTTTCAGAAGGCAGCTTCTCTCGAGGAAATTACTCGAGATAGTCTAATCAATGATCTCAGACGATTACACAAACAAGTCAACAAAAACCTTTTTTTTTGCAACAAAATTTTATTAGAAAATCTTGTAGGACAGTAATATGTGTTTAGTTCACTTTGTTTACAACATAAAGGTATCTTAACCATCTAGCGGCTGAATGCACGAACTAAGTTGATTTAAACCTTAGAGTATATATACTTATAGATCCGGTTTCAGATAACATGTTTTGATCCAAGATTACTTCACTTACCAGATAATGGATGTGGGCAAACATTCTGTATAAATATTTATGAAAACTGTAACTGTAATATATATTTTATTTTATTACTTGTCCATTTCTACTTTACTCTTATTATTTTAAATAGTGCTAACTAGTATTATCAATTATAATTTGGTGTAGATATTGATAGTATAAAATCTGTGTGTAAATAACCATAGTAGGTATAGCATTACGATTACAGTCCACTGTTTATTATAATTAATTTGAAGTAAAGAATGTATTTCTCTTTTCAGATGAAACTGATGTTACAGGAGAATTCTGCATGGACAGCAAAAGCAGTGGGACTGCAATGATTATCAAGGAATTCGACGAGATTTTCGACAGTCTTAAACATTTTATAAAAAAACATGTAGTTTTCAGTTTTACGTGCGACCACAAAAATTTGATTATTGATTCATTTTTAGATTATTTAGTTTTGTATGCAATTCGCAATTTTTGTAAATATCTTAATGATTTATGACACTACCCTGGTTTATAAGTAATTCATAAATATACTTCTACATCTTGCTTTTATATCGCTTCTAGAATTTTGAATTATCATAGAAGTTAGTTGTGGGCACTAGATACTCCGTTATCTTGGAACACTGCTTCCTACGCATATTTTATACCTACGCCGGATCTATAAGGATATATAGTCTAAGGTTTTCAGGGAACAGTCCGCCACGTGCTTCAATAAAATAACATTCCCCTGTTGTGGTGTTGCAGTGTGACATGTCAAAGGCAAAACAGTTCTTTCGTTTGTAAGAAATGAAATGAATGAATTTATTCGATAATGTCGGTAGATTTAGGATTCGTGGAGAAATGTGACGGGTGGAGATTGGAAAGTCGATTTTTTCCAAGTAAAGTCGGCGGTAAACCAGCGTGGCTGAATTTGAAAGACATTCCCGGAGAGAAGGAGCTTCGATGCGAATATTGTCAGGAGCCTTGTATATTCTTATGTCAAATTTACGCCCCTTACGATGACAATGAAACCGCGTTTCATAGGACCATATACGTCTTTGTATGTAAAAAGTCAGAATGCTGTAAACCAAACGAAAGCGGGAACTTGAAAGTTTTCAGATCGCAATTGCCAAGAACAAATGAATTTTATTCACCTGAACCACCTGTGGAGGAACCTGACTGGAGGATCGATGTCAGTACGTATTTATTTTGAAAATTTTTATATCGTGATTGAATCATTTCGGAGCGGTCTGTATATTAAACGTAATGCTCTTATAGATACAACGAAATGGGTAAAAACGTGCCAGGTGTGTGGAATATACGCGCCTAATCATTGTTCAAAATGTAAACAAGTTAATTATTGTTGTCGTACTCATCAAATTTTGGATTGGAAATCTGGACACAAGGAATCCTGCGGTACAAACCAGAGCGCGACAACCAACAGCAAACTTTTGTTCCCTGAGTATGAAATAATAATAGAAGCAGAAGATGAGAAAGAAGATAACAATGAAATTCATTTAGAGAAGGAAAAGGAAGAAATAACAAAATATGAAAACATGTTGGAGAAAGGAGAAGCTGGTACTTTTCAAAATGAAGATGTACAAAGCGAATTATTAAGTATGGCTAATCAAACAGAAGATGAAACGTTTGCAGAGTTTCGTACGACTATTGACAAGTATCCAGATCAAATTCTGAGGTAAACTATACTTAAACATAGAGAAAACTGTCTAGAAAAAAAATGTGATTACAATGTTTATAGATATGACAGAGGAGGAGAGGTTTTGTACATTTCTGGAGAAAATAAAATTGATGAGATACCAAAATGTTTGGAATGTCATCAACAGAGGCAATTTGAATTTCAGGTAACACAATATAAAACTTTATTCAACTTTTTGGACATATTGTAAATGAATGATTGGTTCGTAACGTGAACCTAACAATGCTTAAACATATACTCGTAGTCATTAAAACAATGTTTCCAAAGTCGTTTTCCAATGCAGTAAACTCGATGAAAGTAATCCGCGTTCAATGTCAAAAGAAAGCTATAACTAACGGGCAATAATTCTTTTCAGATAATGCCTCAATTATTAAATTTTCTTAACTTAGAGGATACACTTAAATGTATTGATTGGGGCATTTTAGCAATATTTACATGTACAAAATCTTGCAATCCCCCAAATGGATACAGTACAGAATATGCATGGAAACAAGATATCATAGAAACTAATTTGGATTGAAATAAATAACTAGGAACTGAGGTTTTTAAAGCAAGAAAGAAATATATATATATTGTAAATGCATTTGTAACCCGAGGGGATCGAATAAAGAATATCTATTAATATAAACTCTTTTGATTGTTCCAAAATAAAACATAAATACTCTACCTATTATAGTTTCATTTCTGATTAAAACTAGTCTCAATAAAGCTTTGATAAATCACTAATGCGCAATAACAGACTTAAAATACACAAACGAAACGTCAATATAGTAAATAATTCGTTGTTTCTTAAAAAATAATATTAATTGATAAAACATTCAAATTACTGAATCGAATTTGTAAAATAAAGTGAGTCGAATTTATAAAATGAAATTTCGTTGAATTTATGTGTGTTTTAAGTCTTTGATATTTTAAGAAATGTGGTAACAAAACGGTTTATCAAAATAGAAATCTTCTTAAAAGACAAATGATAATTGGTTCATCTCATAGTTATATAAAATTACTATCTAAAATATGCTTAATGCGTATAAAGTCACAGATCCTGACGATATCAGTATCTTTGATCTATAAAATACACGTTCTTTGATTAATCTTACTGTTAGATAAATTAAAATAATAATTTTTTGTTAGAGGTAGATTACGTAAAACACGTCTTCCAAGTACTCTCTACAAATTAATTCATTCTCAACTTCAGTATGGCTGCGCATTGCTTGCAATACTGCCTAAAGTATTTTAAACTAATACTGGACACACCTTTAGTTATATTATGAGACAGGATAACCGGATCCTGCACACACAATGAAGAATCGATCCGTAAATATTCACGATTTGCACCTGTTTGCAAATGCTTGATATAAGTGTTCATTGCTTTAGGTAATTGGGTTAATTCTGCAAATTCGCTTTTAGCTATTAAACTCCCCATAAGTGGACATATAATGTAACGTTGATAGTCAAAGTTTCCATAAAACTCGAAAAACCCACGTAACACTTCTGTTGCAGAATCTTCATGATTGTTTTTACATTTAACCGATGCGAATCCAATTTGCCAATCTGAAATCAGATTTGATCAGAAAATTTGACCAATAGGTAATTCTTACAGATTTAATTTATAAATACAAAAATTTCTTAAAAACCGTGGGAGACGGAAATTAAAAATCAAACGCATATAAATCTATAAGAATCGAAACAAAAAATTTGTTGGACAGCATAATAAATCATAATTACAGTGAAAACGAAAACAGTTTGTTTTGTATGCAACTTACCACCTATAAATTCAGAGCTATTGTGTTCTTTTATTAATTCAGCAATGCTTGGTAAATGTTTTTTTTCTTGTAGATAATATATAACGATCCAATAAAGAGCGAAATTACTAAAACCATGACCTCCACGTAAATTGATAAAAGACAACCATTTTTTAATAAATACCGTCAACTTTTTGCAGACTAGACATGCGTTGTTAAATGACCTGAAAGTTATAATTTACAAACACAGAGTTGAAGAAATTATCATATTTGCCCATTGATACGATTCGTTAAAGTAAAACCATATACAGTACCTTATAAGCTTTGACTTTTCTACAGACAGACCATTCAGAAATGAAATATCACAGTCTAAATTTTTTGGTTTATATATTAATTTTATTATAGGCACTCGACAGTCTAATAATAGTTCTTTTATTTCCCAAATATCTTCATCTATGCTTATAGCTTCTTGGATACGTAAAAGTTCTTCTTTTTCTGCATCGTTATTTGTATAATATTTGTTTCCTATAATAATTTTAATAATAATGCAAATAATAATATATATATATAATAATTAATGCAATATAAATAAAATATATAAATAATTAATGCAATAATAATATTGCAATATTGATATTGCAATATGTGCTGTTCGAAAGTTCGTAAGTTTATGACTATTTTAAAGGATATATTTACCAGTATCAATATATATATCTATATCACAGTTTGTAAATCCAAGCCCTATGTCTCGAGAGCCAAATAAAAATGCTTTAGCCCGTGAATAGCATAGCTTCGCTTTTATTTCTAAAGATTGTCTCACTTCCTCTTTAACATGATCCTCTGTTACACGTATTGTCTCTTTCAATAAGAGTTGCATCGTTCTATCAACTTGTTTCAACATGTTTATAATACATTTGGGAACATCCTCGACCATAAAATCGTTACTTTTTAATAAATATTTGTGTACTATGTCTTGACAGTGGTCCTCAAAAGAATCACGTTTACTAATCCATAAGGTAGCACATGGAATACAAAAGTCAAACATATAATTTTCTTTCTTTTTCTTCGGATTGTTGTCGTGAACGCACGAAATATGCTGCAGGAATTCCACCTTGTATGGAAATTTGTTTGAGCATTCCACACAAATATATCGTTGTATACTATAATATAAATCACTGAAATTTTTCAGTACAGAATCGACTGTGATATTGACATAGTTATCATTTTTTTCATGATTCTGTTTATGTACTAAGCATTTAATATGAAGCTTAATGGTATCAACATCTTTTAGGTGTACTTTACAAACTTCGCATGTTGCTTCTATTTTTGGTACTTCTTCGCTGCTTTCTTGTTTGCTTTTTTGTGTGCTTTCTTGTTTGCTTTTTTGTGTGCTTTCTTGTTTGCTTTTTTGTGTGCTTTCTTGTGTGCTTTCTTGTTTGCTGTTTTGTGTGCTTTCTTGTTTGCTTTTTTGTGTGCTTTCTTGTTTGCTGTTTTGTGTGCTTTCTTGTTTGCTTTTTTGTGTGCTTTCTTGTTTGCTTCCTTTTTCTACTTTTGGCATATACACCACATTTATATATTGCTCTATAAAAGCATTTTCTAGAATTTCCTTCTTAACACTTAGTCTGTGCGATTTTAAACGCGTATGTTCATATAACAAATCTAAGTTCTCTGAAAATGTTGTTTTACAGACCATACAGTAGATGTCTTTGTTACGTCGAATAAAAAATTTAAAATACAGTTTGATGTCATCAATTTTCTCGTTTGTTAAGGTATACATTTCATTCTCAAACTGAAAATACTTCTTATAATACGGTTTGTTTAAACGATCTGTAACCCGCTTTTCTTTAGGCTTTACTACAGTATTAGTTTTAGTTTTAGATGGGGGAATAAGTGGGGATTCCTTAATTTTCTCCATAATTTGCTTGTATACAGCATTCGACATAGCTAAGTCTGTAAAAGATGCATCTAAAGTTTGAATTTTACTATTGCTATTATTTAAATATAACTCATAAAAGTAATTTAGTAGCGACCATACTACAGTATCATTATCGTTTTTAACTTTACCACCAGAAAATAATTGTTCAATATTCATGCGATGCATTTTCGTTTCACAATGAAGAATTATTGATTGAGTATCAGACAATTCTTCCTTGCAAATTTCACATGAATAATGAACTTTATCAAAGTTTATAAAGCATTTTTCCTCGAAATGTACAGACGTGTTTTCTACTTTAGGTGACAGTATAGTGAACACAATCGAATTGTTCTTTTCAGATGCATTCTGACTTTTGTTTGTGGCATGGGTTTCAATGTTTCCTCCTTCATAATGTTCAAAAAATTTTCTGAAATTGTGTACATGTGTATTTTTCCTTATATGACAAATAAATGAAGTATATCCATTTATTATTGATTTACAACAAACACATTTGTACAAAACTTTCGCAGAATTAAGAGATTGATCATCCCAATGGGTATTAATATGCGTGGACAGATCATTCATACTCATTCTCTTATTATATAATTCATGGTCATACATATTGGCCTGAACTTCTTTGTGATCGTGTTTAGTTCTATGTTTCAATTCTTCGATGAGATTCTCTGGTAATACATCAACACCTACATTGTTTGTGTGTATACTGTATTCTGAAACTCTACTCTGATAATTTTTCAATTTAGCCAAATGATCTTTTCCTTTGACATGTTGTGAATAATTAAACATAGAATCGATCCATCTATCACATACTTTACAATGGATTCCACCACTTTCCAAAACAGTGGCATGGTTCAACAATGTTTGTTTATCAACACCTACATTGTTTGCATGGATACTGTATTCTGAATTTCTACTCTGATAATTTTTCAATTTAGCCAAATGATCTTTTCCTTTGACATGTTGTGAATAATTAAACATAGAATCGATCTTTCTATCACATACTTTACAATGTATTCCACCACTTTCCAAAACAGTGGCATATTTCAACAATATTTGTTTATCAACACCTACATTGTTTGCATGGATACTGTATTCTGAATCTTCAGTCTGATAAGTTTCCAATTCAGCCAAATGACCTTTTCCTTTGACATGTTGTGAATAATTAAATATAGAATCGATCCATCTATCACATACTTTACAATGGATTCCACCACTTTCCAAAACAGTGGCATGTTTCAACAATGTTTGTTTATCAACACCTACATTGTTTGCATGGATACTGTATTCTGAATCTTCAGTCTGATAAGTTTCCAATTCAGCCAAATGATCTTTTCCTTTGACATGTTGTGAATAATTAAACATAGAATCGATCCATCTATCACATACTTTACAATGGATTCCACCACTTTCCAAAACAGTGGCATGGTTCAACAATGTTTGTTTATCAACACCTACATTGTTTGCATGGATACTGTATTCTGAATCTCTACTCTGATAATTTTTCAATTTTGCCAAATGATCTTTTCCTTTGACATGTTGTGAATAATTAAATATAGAATCGATCCATCTATCACATACTTTACAATGGATTCCACCACTTTCCAAAACAGTGGCATGGTTCAACAATGTTTGTTTATCTTTCTGCGAGTACGTTGTGTTTTCCATCAATTTCAAATTATTCACTTGTTGCTTCAAATTATTCTCATGTTGTGTTCCTTTTATATGTGACGATATTTGGCCTATAGATGGCAACTCACATTCGCAAATTTCACATTCAATTTTACCATCATTCAGTATTTTAATATTTCTATCTAAAACAGTCTGACATTTCTCAAGAACTTTTTTACCTGTATTCTCTGGTGGCTTAATGAGGCACAATTGATTGAAATTTTTCTCATGTTGTTTTCCTCCTATATGAGCCAATATTTGGCCTATAGATGGCAACTCACATTCGCAAATTTCACATTCAATTTTACCGTCATTCAGTATTTTAATATTTCTGTCTAAAACAGTCTGACATTTCTCAAGAACTTTTTTACCTGTATTCTTTGGTGGCTCGACGAGCCTCAATGTATTGAATTTATTGGCAAGTTGTGTTTCTCCTATATGTACCGATATGTTGACTGTAGATGGCAACTCACATTTGCGAATTTCACATTTAATTTTACCATCATTCAGTATTTCGATATATCTGTCTGAAAGAGTCTGACATCTCTCACGATTTTTTTTACCTATATTCTCTAGTGGCTCAACGAGCTTCAATTGATTGAAGTTATTCTGGTGCAGTTTTCCTCCTACATGTGCCGATATGTGGTCTATAGATGGCAACTCACATTTGCAAATTTCACATTTAATTTTACCATCATTCAGTATTTTGATATTTTTGTCTGAAACAGTCTGACATTTCTCACAAACTTTTTTACCTAAATTCTGTGGTGGCTCGACGAGCCTCAATTGATTGAAATTATTGTCGTGTTGTTTTCCTCCTAAATGTGCCGATATGTGGTCTATAGATGGCAACTCACATTTGCAAATTTCACATTTAATTTTACCATCATTCAGTAATTTGATATTTTTGTCTGGAACAGTCTGACATTTCTCACGAACTTTTTTACCTGTAATCTCTGGTGGCTCAACAATTACACCTACGTCTGCAACTTCTGTTAGACCTGAATTCGACTGCATAGTATTGTTATTTGAACGACAAAAATAATGACAAAATAAATTCAGAATCCAACTCCTATTATGGCGCATTCGGTTGACAAAATTTTGAAATCGTATTAAAGAATTTTTTCTTTAAATTTTGCAGTGCCCCAAGGAGTATATTGTTTGTATTACGTTTTTAACTTCGACACTCTGCTCTTCAATAATGTATTATTATCAATATTAAGTTTTAAATAATATCTGATTCTGGAATAAATTGATATTTTTAACAAATATACAATTTGTTCTTTCTGTGTAACGCATGCAATGTTCAAACATTTTACCTTTCGAGTGAAACCAAATTTACGATAAAATTAAATGAAAAACTTACGGGCTGACGAACTAAATTCTGTTCCAACCATAGTAGAAAAGTAAATACATAAAGATGGATGGAGAACCATTGCATTTATATCATTCGGATCACAAGGGTCGGGGAATTACATACAAGTATATACTGAAGTGATTCATTTTGGTGACGTTTTATAAGAGAGCATATTGTTGTGTATATTATGTACATAGATAGGTAGTGGGCAGTAGGCTTGGCTATTCTGCTTGTATATTATATATATATGATGAGCGGGAAGTTTTAAACATTTGATATGACAGTATATGTTCAAGCATATACATCTTATAAAATAATCATCGAATACTATTCATTGGTTCGGAAAGTATGACCGAGCCGTGTAAAACGTATCGAAATCGGTGATCTGGAATTATAAATAAACTGTGTATCTTTATGCATTTATAGTAAAATTAAGTAGATAAAATTCAAAATTGTTAAACCGTTTTGAAAAGATTTGTCCTCTATATTCACTTTGATTTCTATTTCATGCAATCGATGCAGACAATTTTTATTTTGCATAAAGGGGAATTGACTCGAATTGAGGGGAAAATGTTACCCCCTCACCAGTACCGGATTAGTCACCTGACATTGTGACAGATGTACGACAGAAACAAAGGTAGAGTGGATAAATTAGGGATAATCCACTGATAATATCAGTGAGACCAGTGATGGTATATCGCACCTTTTTTTTCGCGCATGCGCGTCGATTTCAGCGTCAGCAAAGTACCAAGTTTGGCTAAAATGGGGTACCTTACCTTGGTCACCTCGCATAGTTTCGATATACAGCCCCTACTGTCCCCACAAACATAAGACGAATATACGTTACTGCATTTCGACGCGCATGCGCGAAAAAAAAGGTGCAATATACCATCACTGAGTGAGACAATCTCTGATAGGAATACAATTGAATACAACCAACTCCCTCCTCTTTGGTTGAAGCAGAGAGATATCTGATATCAGAGAGTATATATCTTCTCTGCTGATATGCTGATATCAGCTGATATTATGATTGAAATTTTTCTCCTACTTCTGTTGGTATCACTGTATCAATTAATTTTCGTACCAGTCTAGGCAACCATTCATGGTTTCAAAGAATTTTACCAAAAAATTTGTTTTTTTTTCGGTAAAATTCTACTGATTAGATCACATTAGACTGAATTAAAATTAGACATTATTTTTGTTTCAATCAGGAATCATGAAAATCATTTTTTTACGAGGCGATAGTTTTTAGTACATTATTTCATGAGATATTTCTGAAGCGAAAGAACTTGAATTTAGTTACAATTATTTATTATGTTGCCACGAAAGAGTAGTGAAATTTATCGTGAACCAACAGGGCAGTGTCACTCAATTGTTTTTTTCTGTTAGCACGAAATCGAACGCGATCTGAATTTTGTGTACCGCAACCAACCGCAACTAACGGGTCAAAACGCGGGGATTTGAAATCCATACTACCCATTCCTTGCTAATTTATAATTTTTATTTAAAAATAAAAAAATTAAAACATTTTATTACATTTTAAATACGTTCTGTTTCAATATTGAATGTTTTACATTTATAATTATATTTGAACAGTTTGAGCGTTCCGCCACTACGCGGAATGGCGCTGTACGGAGGCTGAATTGTAGTTCCGAAGATCGCCGTTAGCGGCGCAACTGTTCGAATATTTACAATTGTAGATAATTTTTAAAAATACGAAAGTACAATAATTTTATTTGTTAACAACGTGACCTTTTTATCTTTGTGTGTAGCACTTCCTTCTCCGAAAATCTCGTCGAATTCCTTGATAATCATTGCAGTCCCACTGCTTTTGCTGTCCATGCAGAATTTTTCTGTAACATCAGTTTCATCTGAAAAGAGAAATACATTCTTTACTTCAAATTAATTATAATAAACAGTGGACTGTAATCGTAATGCTAATACTTACTATGGCGTGCCATAATATTTATAGCTGCAGCCATCGAGTGGCTAAGGACTTGGGCGGCGTACGCTACTTTGAGAATTACTCTTGCACAGTAGTGACATCTTTATTTTGTGTACCTGTACTAAATTCGTGCTAACAGTTCTCCTATTCGAGCATATTCGAGTGAAACTACCCTGTGAACCAACGTTTTTCTAGGGGATTTTATTGAAAGAAACTATCGCGGAGGTTTCACAGCCTGGTTCTCGTTTCGCGTAAAGCAGATTACTTCAAGCAATTATACGATTGCGAGTTCGATACGTATGATATACAGTTTAACGTCGATTCAGTTTTTGTTATCACACTTTAAATTAAATGTTGTCTCTGCCGGTGTATCGAATCAAGTCTTCGGTATAGAATAGCGCATCAATTATAAGTAAGTATATGTGACGATTAATACAAATTCACGAAAAACATTTCTAGGTTAGATGGAACGGATCTTGTTTAATAAAGGGCATAGTTGGTTATAAATATTCAGAAGTTCGTGGCAAATTTATCAGGACTGTTGGAAGAATTTTGACGGAAAATATCTACCCTGCGACAGGTGCTACTAATTTATTACACGCTTCGAATATCACATTTTTCTGACTTTTCAATGTATCCATGACGCTCACTCGGATAAATCGTAAAATCAACTGTACACTAATCAGAGCTGCGTAAGCAAAAATCGAAAAAAATACAGCGATCCTTTGACGATCGAACGAGACTTATCAAGAGATATTGTGTAACGATTATATAAAAATTTTCGTGGTTACAAAGTATGCAGAATTAAAGGTATCCAAACTTTTATTACACAAAAACATTGTTTGTATCGTTGATATTTTCAAATCGAACTAGAATAATGGAGAAGTTCATAGGAGTCCACCAGCTAAAAGGGATACTAAAACATTTTCCAAGGAATATTAAGTTTTCTTTTGCATATGGATCGGCTGCGTTTCAGCAGTTGAACAATCAGACCAATAACATGTTGGATCTTATTTTTGTCGTTCGTAACATAAATCAATGGCACGCAGAAAATTTAGAACTTAATCCGAAACACTATGCTCAACCTTTAAAGTTGTTCGGACACAGGGCAATCGCCAATGTACAAGAAAATTGGGGTGCCAAACTGTATTATAATACATTAGTTAAGATGACAGGAGGATATACTATCAAATATGGAGTAATCTCTGAAGTTTCGCTGATAGAAGACTTATTAGATTGGAACGACTTGTACTTAGCAGGAAGACTACACAAACCAGTCAAAGTATTGGTGGAACCGAACGGACAGTCTCAACTACCTACAGCTTTAGTACAAAACTTACATTCAGCTGTACACGCTGCACTTTTATTGTTACCACAGCATTTCACAGAAATTGATTTTTACAAGACTATAGCCAGCTTGTCATACATTGGCGATTTTCGAATGACCTTCGGCGAGAACAAAGACAAAATTAACAATATCGTATTGCCGCAATTAGCGCAGTTTAGAGAATTGTACAACCCAATTTTACAGCATTTCGAAAATTATGTGGACGTTCCAAAATTAGATCAAATGGTCACTACCTGTCACCAAGATACAAGTCCGGCTACAAAGATACACCATTTGAATCAGTTGCCTAGAACGCCGCAAATTAAACTTGTTAGAGCATGGTCGCAGGGTCCACGATCAAAGGATACGGAAGACTGTTTGCGCACGATCGCGTACGATCCCGAATGCAGCGAAATATTAGAGGAATGTTTGAAGCAAATAGTCTGGAGATCCAGCGTTACTCAAAGTCTGAAGGGGATCATTACCGCTGGATTCGTGAAATCCGTTAGATACAGCGGAACAAAGATAATGAAGATGTTACAGTCGAGTCCTCCAGCTAATTTGCTTCCAAAAGCAGAGACGGGTCAGAGTAAATTCGATAAGATAGAGACACTGAAGAACCAGGCACTGCCGAAGGCAACAGACAAGCGCATAGAGTAGTAATTACATCCCTTTTAGTTATACTTTAATTCTGTCATATGTACTATTGTTCACACAGCTATGTTTTTCAATAAACTAGTCCAGTTAAATTGCGACTACTTTTTTTTTTAGGTATTGTTTAATGTCCTGGCGATTTTAAAATACTGTTACCAAAACGGTCTGTGGTGTACTTGAGTTTATTGCTTTTTCTGGCTAGTATAAATGTTAGCGGGCGAGAATCATCTCTACTGTCTGTCTGCATCTATTGATCTTACAAAGTATTATATAATGCGCACACCGCAAATGTTATCTCTGTTGAAAAGTGAATATTTCTGGTACTTTCAGTGTCTGATTAAATCACGAGAACAATGGATTCTGATTCCGAGAGTCAAGACAGCGACGAGGGCCGACGATTTCGTTTCGAAGCTACCCGGAAAGATAACGTGCGACCAGAGCCGAAGCTTGGGAAGCGCACGAGATCATCGAAGCCAGAGTACAAATCCGACCACGACGACGCCGAATACAAAGAGAGGAAAGAGAAGTCGAAGCACGAGAGCAGCAGAAGAGAACGAAGATCCTCGAAGGAGCAAGAGACCGACGACAAGGATTTCAGACACGCCTCGAAGTATTCGAAGCACAACGTTCACGAGGTGAAGAGTTCGAGACGCGAGAGCAGCAAAGAAGGGAAGGACTACAAAAGCGCGAGGGATGCCAGCACGGACTCCAGAACGTTTGCTTTGTCTTCCAAGCAGAAGATCAGGGACGCGAAGCAGCACAGGAACCGGGACCGGAGCGAGCACCGGAAACACAGGTCTCAAGATCGGTCGCACAGCAGAAACGAGGACGACAGGTCGCAAAACGACAAGTACAGGAACAAGTCGCACGAGAAGTACAGGCACCGGTCCCGTGACAGAAGCTACCAGTCGCATAGGCAGAGGTCGTCGGATCACGGCAGGTCCCGGGGTGAATTCGAGAAACACAACTCGCATAAGAGAGCTTTAACAAAACCGGAAACCGAGCAGCAACGGCTACAGGAGGTCTCCTCGCCCAAGAACGCGGAGCAGAACCGTACCGACAACGAGCTGCCACCAGCGAGAGATTTGTCGGCTGAAAGCCACGAGTACAAAGAGCTGGATCTGTCAGAGTTTGATGTCCTATCGGAGACGGACGAGAACATGTCCGAGGACTCGGACGCGAAGGACAGTTGCACGTTGTCGCGGTACCATAAGACCAAAACGAAAAAGAGAAACTCGAACGACGGGCATGAGAACTCGAAGAAGAGACAGGCGACAGAGAACGAACACTCGGACAGCTCTCCTAAGGTAAATGCGAGGAAGGACGAACCGTCCTGTGGTTCCGGCAATAATAATCCTGGTGCCATTTCAGATTCCGCGTTTGGTGCCGCGTCGCCTATATTAACGGGATCAATCATGGAAGATCACGACAAATGCTCCAAACCCGATGCAACAGAAAAGACAACCGAACCGAACAGTAAAGAAGATAAGTTGACCTCCGGAGAGACAACTTCGTTGCGCCTTGGCCACCGCGATTCTCTAGAGTCCGCGAAAGCATCGTCTTCCGATGAGGACACGTCTTACGGTCCAACTTTACCACCGCAATTGATTACCGACGACCATGCGAACGACGACGCGGGATCAGCCAAAAATCCGAGCTTCATTGGACCTTGCTTGCCGGAGAGTTATGTGCGAGACGAGACCGAGAGTCTCGAAGCTGACGCGATGGATCATGATGATAAGAACGATTCCGATACCGAGATGATATTCGGTCCAGCATTACCGCCGCATTTGGTAGCACAGAAGCAGAGCAATGGAACAGAAACGAAAGTTATAGGTCCTGCTCTACCGAGCGCGATTCAACCCTCCCACGACGAACAGATAGAACAATCAGACTCCGAGAATGAAGACGCGATCGGCCCTTTACCGGTCGATCATCCAGCGTTGAGAAGTAGTTTCGTTTATAGACAATTGGAGCACAGGGCACAACGAATTAAGAATGAACAAATGAACGAGGTAAGCTCCGTTTTGATTCGCGCGACAGAGTAAAAGAAGACGTGTAACGTTCGTATTGTTGATCGTTTTAGGATAATAGTACAGCGAGTCAACGAGAAGAATGGATGACGGAATTACCACCGGCGCAAATCGGCAATCTGCAACTGGGTCCACGAAAGTTCCGTGTTAGGGCTGGCCCAGACATGTCTGATAGATCATGCTGGACGGACACTCCCGCTAAGAGAGCCGAGAAACAGAAACAAAAAGTCAGTGGAACATCGTCTTTTTATTCCTTTAGCTTACCGAAGAAAGTCGCCTGCCTGGAAATTCAGAAGATACATCGTTATAAATTTTCATAGTGAACGAATGAATGAATTTCCGGGTGGGGCGTCTTCCCTTGTCAGACTTATTTTGTATACCAGTAATGACACGATTGCTTTATTATTTTTAGGAAGAGAAAGAGCTTTGCGATTATCAAAAGTCCTCCACGAAATTACCCGAGAAAAGTCCGGAAAGCGAAGCAGGGAAAAGCAAGAAACGCGAGAAATCGCTTTTGGAGTTGCATCAGAGCAAGCTTCAAAAGAAAAAGAAGGTATTGGATTTTTTTTTATAAAGATAGGAAATTTCTTGGACATGCGAATAGTGAATGAACTGTTAATTTCAGAAAGAAGAGAAGGAAGCAAAATTGACTGGTCAACAGACCGTCAGAAGACCATTCGACAGGGACGTAGACTTACAAGTGAATAGATTCGATCAGGCTCAAAAGAGTGCTATCATAAACAAAGCACGATGCCTCGACGATAGGTTCTCTCGTGGGAAAATTTAAGAAAATTTCTAGGAAGTTTAGAAGTCTTTACAGGATTTATTAAGTTCCGCGAAGCATACACTCGTAATCTGGCTCACTGTAAGCGATATTGCTAATGAGTGCCTTCAACTATGAATAGTACCAATCGACTTTAATTTACGATTGTTTCGGATTTCATTTTTCTTCTCTTTCTCGCTTTTTGAACGGTTTACATTGTTCCATTTGTTCGCTGCTCAATCATATTAGCGACTGTTAATTGTTAACTATACGACTCTGAAAAACAGGTTACATTCTCGCCTCGCGTATACATTTCGATGTATATTCAATCAACGACCCGGGATATGTATAAACGAATGAATTATACGTAACATCGTTTTTATTAATTTTAATGACAATTATTGCAACTTGGATCTTTCTTGTGTATATACAATTATACAATAGAACTGTATCCCGTGTAAATGACTGTTCTTCATTACATCAGATGTATATATACGTGTAACATTTATCTATTGTATTATAAAAAACATTGTAATTCACGGAAACTATACATGTTAAGCGAAAATACGGAACCATAAACAACGTACATGCTGTGTACAAACATTGAAGACGACATACGCTTCTCTTTTTTGTTCTTGTGTCACAGACCCGATTTTTTATCTGTGATAGTTGGAAAAAAACTATGTCAATGTACTGTGTTTATCGTCTAATGTAACAGTTACGGTTGCACCATGTGTACTTTAAATATACTTTTTAAGAAAATCATTATGTACATTTCATTTGTTTAACGAACCAAATAAACGATTTTTTACTGAAATTACAAAATCCGAGATTCCGTTCTTGAAATAATAAATTAAACCTTCGTCCTCGATACTAATTAAATTTTTTATATCTGTAAACTATTTTATTGTCTGAGAAACTGGTTCGCGAGTTCGAAGTTACAGCAAGTAGGCCAACGAAAATATAAGTCGTAAAGGGTTTGACAAGAATATCGTACACGGTGAAAACGACAAGCGATATATACAACGAAGCATATTTTCGATATCTTACGCTTGAAATTCTTTATTTTCGTCGAGGTGAAAATCGATGGGTCGGGGCTGACATTTAATTGAATTTAAATTTAGCGCTTGCAGAGCGTGAGCGAGTACGTCCGGCAAGGGTCTGTGAGTTTTGTGAGATAGCTAGTTTTCCTCGATTCTCTCGAGGAAAACGTTCGCATATATCTATGACATCCGCGTGACTTCACTGATCGTGTTGCGAAAAAAAAAGTTCCTCGGAGAATCGTAGTAGCCGAATAAATAATTCTCTCGATTCGATCGAGTGCTCGGGAGATCAGTTTCGTTGTCGTCGTTATGAATGAAAGCCAGTGGTGAATCTGACATCTCCTCGTGAACTTTACTCGGTGGTTTTAATCAACGTCGCAGTCGATCTTGCGTCGTCGTGCGGTTTCTATGTATCATTCGCGAGAATCGCTAATATAAACGCCTCTTTGGTCCGCGCGAGTCGCTGCTCGCTGTAACATCGAGAAATATCAAGGAAGACGAATACGAGGAAGAAAAATAGGTGCAAATGACACGCGACGTATGAATGGTGTGTGCGTCGCGTAGCACACTGCTGATACATCGATAAGTTACGTTTGTGTGGAACCGTGCATGTGTATGCGTTTGCACACGACAGTACGCAGCGGTCTCGGCTGAATGAGAAACAAGAAAAGCGTAACAGCAGTACGTATTAAAAATCTATTCGCACGTAAGCGTCGATAATTATCCAAGAGCAAAGAAATTCGTTTCTCTCTCTCTCTTTTTGTGTGTATCGTTATGCGTACCTGTTGTGTGTGTGCGCGCGCGTGAACACAGGCACACACACACACACGTACGCCCGCTCGTACACGCACGTCACTTTATTCAAGCTGATTGATACACATTGAGAGACCCATTATTATTGTCTATTCGGTGTGTTGTGTTCGATGCGTCAAACTTCATATACGTGTCGACACGGCAACTTCTCGAAATAGTCGGGGGAACAGGTACGATTCTTGTGGACCCCCCCCTTCGTTGTTTACAATTGTTTATCTGGCAATTAAATGACGCAGCCGTTCTGCTAACGGTTTACGGCCAAACGTTAAATATGAAGTTTTGACTATGTCTCTCCTCGCGGTCCGCTTTCGAGCCGGATTCGAAATCGAAAATTGAAAATTCACTGCACAGGTTACGAATAAGTTCTTTGTCACGCATCGGGCATAATCGGACGTAAACATATCTTCGTCGGAGATAATGAAATTCTATGAATAAGTTTCTAACGGTTTGAACATGTACACTCGGCGCGATTTTGTCTCGGTAATGTCTCTCGTCGACGATAAGTACGCGACAAGGAAGTGTTTCTAAAATCGTTCGACGATTTTTAAGGAAGGTTGTTTTACGTGGTGTTCGTTTCATGTTTCTCACGCGTGCGAGATGGTGTACGATGAAAGTTTTTTTTTTTATTTTTCCAGGACATCGGTATCCCGTCCCGTGTAATGGAGATATTCTTGTCTATCATCTGAATGTTATGTATAATAAGTTCTCGCCCGAACGAGCTTTCGGTGGAATATTAAAATTGACAGGACGGTGGATACTTGCAATATTTTAAAACATGAGACAGTGTTGCTTGAACCATCAACTTCAGCTATGGCTTATGTTCCTCATCTTTTGCGTGATGTGCAACAGAGCGGACATTCTAGTGTTCTCTGCAGCCGCCAGGCATCAGATCGAAGAAGAATTCAGTGACATGCCAGCTAGATTTGGTGGTTTGATACCATCTGAGGGAATTAAGGTATTTATCTGGTTACGATGCGTTGCCTGGCAATTTGAGTTCATAAATCTAAGAATCAAAATATTGATACGTTCGCATGTTCATCATTTTAAAGCGCTATTTGAAGTTCAGGCATTTTTATCGTGTTTGGTTGCACCAGTCAGCTATGAGCTTGGAACTTCAGCTAAACATCGATTACATTGTACAACGTAATTGAAAAGGTGTCACACGAAATTCTGAATTGTATTAACTGTTATTAGGGCATGGTGGTATATTCGGACCCACCTACAGCATGTCATGATATACAGGGTCCTCCGAACACTACCAATTACAATGGTAATTGGATAGCTTTAATTGCTCGCTATAATTGTAGCTTTGAAATAAAAGTTCGAATGGCACAAAAAGCTGGATACGATGCTGCAATTATCCATAATACGAACAGCAATGAGTTAGGTAAATATGTTTGCTTGCAGTACTGTACAATGAATTCAATATTTATTCGACCTTGAATACGTAATGTGTTTTGTTGTAGAACCAATGTCAGCGAAAGATGCAGCAGGGATTGTGATACCATCTGTGTTTGTGAGCGAGATCACAGGATTAATTATCAAAGAAAATTATTTATACGACGAGTTGTATTTTGTACTAATTAACGATGACACACCATTTAATATTACACATTTACTTCTGCCTTTTGCTATTGTTGTTGGGATGTGTTTTCTAGTCATGGTTATATTTATGGTAAGGCCACACGACAGCTGCTAATGCTATTCAGAGATGTAATTCGTTATGTTTTTAGAAAACGTGACCAAGTATAAAGTGCTTATCTTTCAATTATAGATTGTTAGATGCATCAAGGACAGAAGACGGCAAAGAAGGCACAGGCTGCCGAATTCGAGCTTGAAGAAAATTCCTACGCACAAATATACCAAAGGTGACCCATACGAGACATGTGCTATCTGTCTAGATGATTACATAGAAGGAGAAAAATTAAGAGTATTACCCTGTGCTCATGGTTAGTATAATTTCAATAAAACTTCAATTAAATTTTAATGGGTTGTTTCACACCTTCAAAAAAAAAATTACGCATGATTAACTTATATCAATACCTCTATACCAACAGTTTTTTTTATGTATGTCCTTTCTACATAAACATTTGTATAAATGGACCTCGGTCCGTTCATAATAAATAAATAATAATAATAATAGAAACCTTCTCCATGCAAAGAACAAATATAACGACGATAAGAAACGAACGTTTTCAGCTTACCACGCGAAATGTATCGACCCGTGGCTAACGAAGAATCGCAGGGTTTGTCCAGTTTGTAAACGAAAAGTTTTTGCCGTGAATGAGCAGGTTGTTACTGAGGAAAGTGACTCGGATGCTGACGATTCGACACCTTTAATTCGTGACGGTCACCAAGGTACTAGACGCTTAATGTAGTTAAGAGCTGACGATTACATTGTCCAATTAATTTCAAATCAATGTTTCTGCAGGCACCCAGGGTGGAACGTTTACGCAAAGTTACAGACGCTATTTGAGGGATAATTATTTCGCGCCTGCCCCGAGCTCGCCGACGCAGCAGCAGGATATGACTCATTCTAGTAGCAGCTCCGATTCTGATCACTTCTCCGAGGCATCTGAAGGCGAGGGTAGCGCGAGTGCCGGGGAACCGTCGAGCAGGATCGTTTTCGTGAGTTCCGATGCTCACAGCATCAATGGTAAGCAACCTCCGTTTCTACCCGCAACCCTTTCACTGTGTCGTCATCGGCGATGATCTAGCGATTCATCCGGTGTAGATCAGCGTTCCTTTCTGTCGCGCGACTCCAATACGTTTAGCGATATATATTTAACCTTTTTTAAACCATCGAAGACCGTCCCTTCGAGATCTTTCATTCACTGGTTCGGATAATCGAAGGTTCGGATAATTGACGCTCTACTGTACTCACTTTTGCTAGATCTGTGAAACCAGTTGGACGATTGCGATCGGAAGCAGAGAAAGGGTTGCTAGCGGGTCGAGGAAAGCGAGGGCACGGTATACAAGCTTTATGATTTAATGTTAGGCGAGCTGTCGCAGCACCTAGACGAAAACGGTGACGTTGTACACGGACACCGAGAAAATCACCAATGGCCGGTCCTCTAGGAGACACCCATGCGAATCGAGATTGACCGCCGTGCCAAGAACGAAACGTTGAACCCGAGCGTCACGGACTCGTTACAGGGGAGAAATCACGTTTCCGCGTAAGACACCGTTGTTAGGTTCATCTTCTATTCACCCTTCGTGAGATCTCCAGTTGTCTCCAGCAAAGATCTTATACGAGCGACCACTGGAACGTATTAGAGTTTCTTTTTCTTTTTTATTTCGACCTGGCATCAAATGTCAGTCACACGATCGTGGAAACGGAAGAGCATTTTTTTCGAACAGTTTCGAGAGTCTCGGTGTGTAACCATTGTTTACAAAAGTATTACGGTTCATCGAGTGAGGGCGATAAACGGTTTTGTGTAAAAACAGGACACCATTACGGAAGATCTATTGTGAATCTATCTTCTTTCGTAGCACGTTCGTAAGCTCTTCAAGCATTTCTTTTCACGTACTGTGTTTTATACGAGAGTAAATGGAATTCTTTTAATCGAGAACGATCTGCCATTATTTTATTCATATCAAGATTATTGTTACCCCCCCTACAATCAGTTTATCTTGATTAAAGGTCGCTTTGAACGCATGGAAATTGTTACTTTGATAGTTAAAACTGATGATTAATATTCTAGGCTGTCTGAACCGAGTGGGCCGACGTTTTTGTGTGGAAAGGACAGTGGTCAAATAAACTGCAACTTTTCTCCCCCAAGGAATATCTTTGAAACGTTCCTCCACTCGGCATCCGGTATTTACAGCCATTCATGGCCTACGTATCTTTTGTTTGCACAGAATTATTTGGTTCGCATACGTTATTATCTTCTCCCTTGACCAAAGGGTACGTTTATGTCGGAGCTGCGGCAGAAATTGTAAAACCATCGCCAGCTTGCTGCTCCTGAGCAAACACTTCTGTTATAAAACAATAGAGTACGTCCACGTGTCGCTCCGATCGTTTATCGCATCTTCAACATAAGCGTATTCTAATACAGTGACTCATGCGACCGACCAAGAAATTTTTAAAACAGAATGACTCTTTTCAAACTCACCCAAACGACCCGAACTGTTTCGAGAAACTAGAACGATCAATTTACTAGATGATATGCAAACAAAACTTTTTATCAGGTCTTGTAATGAAGATTTAAATATACGTTCTTTGTAGATTCATGTTAGTCACAATGAAAAATCATGGAACAGCTAAAATGAATCTACAAAACGCATCGTTTACATTTTTGTTACAGGCTCGGTTAAAGGAGTTGCGAATATCAGCGGTCAAAAATTGTCTTTATAGTCCAGTAAATTAATCCTTCCGGGTTTTGAGAAGCTTCCAAGTTGTTTGGACGAATCTCGAAAAGAGTGTTCGATATTAGAAGACTGCTTGGTGATCGAAACGAGTCATTTGTATGTACAGTTCTGTTTCGTTTAAGCGTATGTACTCTGTTAGACGTTACCGAACGATCGAGCGCCAACTCGGCTATTCCATGAACGCTGAAACGCGTGCCCTCGGGCGGCACAGTATGCGATAGTTTTGTAAATATTATTTCCTGGTATATGTATATATATATATGTATATACATATATATATAGAACTTATGGGAGGGTAAAACGTGGAAGCCTCCTTAGCGCAGAATCTGCAAGACTCTTTAACAGTAACCAAGGGAAGCTTTAATCAGAAATATTTCCAACGTTAGCCGTTGCGACGTTGACGAAGTTGAATCTGTAGAGTTAAGTACTCGCGAGGCAAAGATGCCGACAAACGGTTTTGCCTGGAGACACGATGAAGTTTACGCTGCGATTATGAAATTTTACATTAATAAAAACGAAAAAGCAAAAAAAAAAAGACAGAATAAATATTCAAGAACGTTTTCATACTTCATATACCGAGTTGTCAGTTTCTGTACGGGCTCTGTACATTCGTATTGCATAGTTGAAATTAGTGTTCACTGTCATTTCTTAATCTTGTAAGGACGGGGGGGAACAAAGTGTCCGGAAGAAGCACATTGGCAAAGATAAATATCTGCAGATTAGGGGTACGTTGTCCCGACATGTTGTTGCTTGGTCATTGTTAATATAGATCCCTCGGGAATAAAGAAGCGGAAAGGCAGGTTGTATAAAACTGTGTAAATAGTATGAGAGATGACGGTTGTGTGTGTATATATATATGTATACGTATGTATATTGTACAATATCGGAGATTTAATTTTTACTCGGTCACTACGACGCGCCTGGCTCAGAAGAGGAGCAGGCCTGCTAATGTCTCATCGTTTAACGTTAGGTGTACTGTCCAAATAAAAATAAAAGATATTTATATTTTGTATTTTACATTATGCTGCTGATATCCTTGAGCGATAACGGCGACGTTGCGTGTGTCTCAGCGAAAACCGAACGAGAACATTCGCGTTCGTCACGTTGTTCGAATTGATTTCGCACATCGGTGAAAATAAATGCAACGATACGAGAATTTTTTGGATCTGTGGCTCGCGCTAGATTTACGGAGTTAGATATTATTAGGTTTTATTAGAAAATGGAGTAGGTGTGATTGGGAACAGTGAAGACGTTAGAAGAATTTCGAAATTTTTTAAACATTTTTTCAGCCTAATATTCTATCGAGAAAATTGTTACTTCGCATTTAAAATTGTTACTTCTAATTGTTTATCATTTTTTCTTGTATCCAGTGCCGGATTAAGTCTCGTAGCGTAAGATCGATACTGTTCCCAGATATTTTTGTTAAACAAAGATCATTCATCGTGTTTTATTATGTTGTTGTGCAAAAAAACCTAGGGCCCTCTGGTAAAATTTGTTACGGGTCCCGCGCTGCCTTAATCCGGCACTGTCACAAACATTCGTATCTGGTACAGTTTCACGTATTTGTTTCAGTGAATCGGGTACGTAAATCTAGCGCCGAGTCAAATTGTATTAGTGTAATCGCGCGACGAGAAGACCCGATGTTTTTTCAGCGTTTATCGGTGATCGCGTCGAGTATTTTTCCCGCGTTTCCACGTTTTATCAAGCGAAACAAAAGAACGCGTGGCATTTTTATTTTTCGCGACTATCTCGATTGCTGACGGAAAGAATAATAATTATTGCGGCGAGCTCGAGCACTTGGTTTTGCAACGAAGAGAAACCGAGCGTCGGTTCAAGATAAATGCGTTGACCTTCCATAGATCACGATTTTCCCCTGGATCGAGGCAACGAACGTCGTCGATCGACACGTGTGTAATTACGCGTTTTAATACTAGAGATTGTTTCGATGGGACGCTGAATTTTGTACCCCAACTTCTTGCACTACGATTTTCATTTTGTTCACAATTAGGATTGATATCGATTGAATTTTTATATTTTTGTCAGTGGTTGGAGAGGTGGAATTTCATTTAAATTTTACAGAAATAACAATAATATTTCGTAAAAACAAAACGGAACATATAAAATGAAACAGTTACATTTGATATTGTATTTTCTGGGTTGAAATATTTGCTGAATCATCTGATAACACAAGATTCATATATCCCCATCGTAATTGTAAGAAAATAAATAAAATACAAAATTTGGCGTGGTCATCAACCGGGTAAAAATTCTGTTTCCCATTTTTCCAAACTGTTAACCCTTAGCAGTCGGAGGGGGTGACTCAGATTCATTAAAAATTACTGTACCATTATCCATAATATTGTTTATATGATTAAATATGTTGATATCTACTAAACATTTAAGTACTGTACCAGGTGAACAGAACACCTAAATATCTCCATTACTTCTCGTTGTACACAAAAACTTCGTAGGACATATTATTATATATTCGATTCTTTTAGGTCATTTGTAGGTCATATTGTATTACATGGATGAATTCGTTATTTAAAATATATCATTCCATTTAAAAAAAACATCGATGACCTAGAATTCCCTTTAGATTTTCATTTACACCGTTACATGTGACCCTTCAAACAGTGTAACTTTGTCCTAGGAAGCATTTTTGTACAACGAAAAGTAATGGAGATATTTGGTGTTCTGTTTCTGTGGACTCACCCTGTATAATGGATTTATTCTCGGTCCGAAAAAATGTATAATTTTCTATATAAGTTAAATATAAGTTAAAATAGCTTTAATATTATTAATAATATTTATATATTAATAATAATAATAATTAATTATAATATATTATTATATAATAATGTTATTATATATTTTTATAAAATATATTATTATATAATAATATAATAATTAATAATAATAATTAATAAGTTAAAATAGAGTTAATAGGTTTTAGGTAAATTAAGTTTAAGATGAGAACAGACGTTGCGTTGTTAGGGGAAGTTACCGAGTCCTAGAGATCCACGCGGTCCAACGCCGATCGTCGGAACTGCCGATCCAGCGGGAAACGAGGGATCTATCGATCGCGGGGAGAGCAGGAGAGTCCGAAGAAGGTGGAGAAGAGGACAGGGGAAGAAAAAGGGGGCAACGTGAGGAAGTTCTGCGGTTGCACAGAAGGGAAGAGGGTGTTCTAGCGGAGAGAGAGCGAGAGTGGCCGCGCGTGACGGCACAATGCCGTTTGAATTCGTCTCCTCGTGGCTCGGAAAAAATCGCTCGAAGACAGGCCGCGATTTCGAGGGAAGATCGTGCCTCGGTTCGACCACGGTTCGGCCTCTCCAGGCTCTCCGAGCAGCCTCTCTCGTCCTCTCCACCTTCGCTATCGCAGCAACCCCGATTCTTTCCCACCGCCTCCGTTCGAGGATTTTTTTCGCCCATCCTCTCGATTTCTCCTCTTCTCTTCCGCTCTTACTCACACCACCGGCTCGACATCCCTTTTTCTATCCTCTTTCCACCGCTAGAACCACCGGACCGGTCTGAATTCTTTTTTTTTATTTTGTTCAATATTTCTATACAACTCTTTGTGTTATTTTTTTTCTCTTAAAGTTATTTTCTTTTAGGTAAACATAATGAAAATTGCTTGAATTATAAACTTGTTTAAATTCCTCAAGGGAGTAGACCGCCTTGACTAATTGAAAGTATTTGACTTTCAGAAAATTTTCAAAGGGTAATTGATAATAATTTTTAGATCGAAATATTAAAAAATGATAGAGTTGTTAGAGAATATTCCCCTAATAGCACAAAATATTCAATCTTTTGTTAATATTAAAAATAATATTAAAAAGAGATTCAATCTTTTTTTTAATATTCAAATATACATAAAATATTTATTTTACACCAAGTAACAAATATTTCTTTTTAAATATGCAGGAAATATCTGTTTCACGTTTCGAGGAAAATATTTTGTTTAAAAATATTAAATGAATCTTTATTTCATATTAGAAGTAGAATATTTTGTTCCTAATATACAGATCATATTTATTTCATATTATGAAAAAAATATTTTTTCCTCATTATAAAACAGATTTTTATTTAATTTTAGAAATAGAATATTCTGTTCCTAATAATACAGACAATCTTTATTCTTGATACATGTATATAACGTATACATTTATTTATCTAATAAAAATATTAGATAAATATCTATATTGTGAACGTTGAAAAAAACGAAACATCGTTGTCGCGCGAACGATTGTCTGCTCGCGAGCGAATTGATAGTAATTTGCGGTGACACAGAGGAAAGACGCGTCCGCCCTTCCAAGACAATAGAGTAGAAGATGACTCATCTGCGGTGAGCAATCTTCTGTTCGAAGCGTTATCGCGGCGAGCAAAGTAAAAGTGTGCACTTAAATGGCACATACGAGATTATTTGCAGAAATATCGAGTTGTAACAGAATTAAGTGGCGCGGAGAGAACGACCGTTCATTATCTAGTTTGCATACTCGCGCGATAACGTTTTGATAACGGGGAAGATGTTACGCAGTCGCTGCAATGTACACTGTGTACCGTCTGCAAAGGAGCTTCTTTTTCTCCGTGTTTGATGCACGGCCGATAATTAACGCGGATCTCGTGTAAGATCCTGAGTAGGTTCGCGGAGAACGTTCACAGAGCTCTGGATCACGATCGACGCGCGTCGTCGATCTCGAATAATGAAGTTCCTCCGAGTGCGAGGCTATTAAAGTGACGAATTGCATACAAAACACTCTCGCGTGACCTAATTTTAAGATATCGCGCGAGCAACGCTCCTTTTCACATTTTGCTTGCACGCGTCGCGTGCTTCCTCGCTGAAGAATATTATTCTTCGCGACAGAACTGTTATGGTTTTTTAAAAATTTAACCGAATTGCTCGAAAATGAAGATCATGCGAGAAACGACGAGTAACATGTGAGTATTATTATTTAAAATTAGAGAATGGATTAATGACTGATTTAATTATGTATAGATCCTGAGGAGCATCTTGAAGGATCATCAGACGATGTGGAAGAAGCAGACCCTTGGAAGTATATGGGAAATCATGGTGACCACGTATGTATAATTATTTTGCATCGATTCATACATTAGGATTTTTCAAAAATATTATTCGTCGCGACAGAATTATTATGGTTTTTTGAAATTTAAACTGAGATGCTGGAAGATGAGGATCATGCGAGAAACTACGAGTAACATGTGAGTATAATTATTGAAAATTAGAGGATGGATTAATGACGGATTTAATTATGTATAGATCCTGAGGAGCAGCCTGAAGGATCATCAGACGATGTGGAAGATGCAGAGACATTGAATGTATATGGGAAATCATAGTGACCACGTATGTATGATTATTTTGCATCGATTTATGCATTAGAAATTAATGATTAATATTAGCAATTAATAAATAGCAGAAAAAGTTGTCAGAGTATATCCAAGGTTGCTTCAATGAAAATGAAAGTACCTTTCAAATGTACATTGAAAGATGACATAATGCATTAAGCTTGCTTCAGTGATATGAAAGGTGCTTTCTAATAAATGCACTGAGAGACATGGCACAGTCTATTTCGATTCGGTGAAAATGAAAGTTGCTTTTAAGATGATCGCCGATGGTCGTAATACCTATTAATTATTTTCGCAGCGGTATCCGGTAGAATCCAGTAAGTTGAAGTTCACAGGACACAGTACTGATCCGGAGACTCGTCTATCGGAGAAATTAGTTGATAAGCCGACGGTCAAGGTGACTCCGGGGCCAACAAGGTAGGGGGTTCATTTTGACGCAGAGTTTATCATTTTATTCTAAAACGAGAGATTGAAAACGTTTGCAAATTTATTTAGTCCGTTTTCTGGTACAAATAAACACAGAGTTGGTGTTATTATTATAAAACAGCGAATTGTAAACACCGTGGTAAAATAAAATTGTTATGAATATTGTTTCAAGGATTAAAAGGAATGAAGAACGTTCACATGAAGCACGTTATGTTCGAAGTCCTGAACCACGAGTCTCCGATATTGCATGGCAAGGGGGTTGAACAGTTCGGTCACCGGACAAATTGCTAATAAGCGATCTATCTGGTAACGGGGACTATTTACGCGAGAAGGCAGGAGACTTCGGTGACAAAGGGGCTGGCCCCGAGGCGAAGGACAGGAGGCAGAGGGTTGAAAAAGATGACGAAGTATTAGCGGCGAGGGAGATTTAGGGGGTTAGCAGCGCGGCTTGACCGAGTAACAATCAAATAGGCTAGTCGTCCGCGTGACTAACCCGTTACCGCTGCTGCAGCTGCTCGCGAATTATCGATTCGCGAAAATTTCCCTCCGCCGGTTGGGGACATGCGCGCGCGCTGCGAGCGGCAACGAGGTTCTCCCTCGACCCGAGAGATCATCGGAGGGAAAACCAGAGAACACGCAACGAGACGTCCTTGGCGTAGGATACGCCTTCGCGCGTATGCGTATATCCGTGCGCGAGGAACGAGCCCGCTCCGGAGCACCCTCTAACACAGGGGGTACATGCGCCCTGCGTCTTCCCATTTCGCGAGTGAAAACAGAGGGAATTCCTACGGCTTCCGCAACCATAATGGCCTAACCGGTGGTCGGACGCGGTAAACTACCCCTCTCGTTGCACACGTTCAACTTGAGTCGTATACTTTGACTTTGTAGACTTTGAGCTGGTGCGACGTTCGATGTTGTAGCTGGAAGTTTCAGGATGCTATACAGAATCGAAAAGTAATCGTAGCACAACCGGGCAACGGATGATTACTATATAAGAAAGATAAGAAAAAGACTTATTGGTATAATATGTTTTTCAATCGAAACCTGCGTTCTTGAGAAAATCAGGTTGGGAAAACATCAAGTATACGTGCTATTAGATATAGGAATCTTTTGACGTGTCTGACCATGACCAACCAATTCTACTTTCTGCAGAGATTGTCTAAGCAGACTGAACATTAGACTTGGTAGAATACGATAGTTGTCCAAGCAGATTGCTAAGATCTATTTTGATAAAATCGTTGTCCAGTTAGATTGGACATAGGATAAAATATAATTTAATAAAATCGTCAGAATTGCTCGCGCTAGAATAAATAACCGATCAGACTGGTCGTTGGATTAGCTAGCATAAAATCATCCAGATAGAATGACTAATGGACGCGCTACAATAAATATATTGGATTAGACTGGCTGGTGGACTTGCTAGAATAAAATCATCCAGATAGACTGACTATTGGATTCGCTAGAATAAATATTCGATCAGACTGGCTGGTGGACTTGCTAGAATAAAATCATCCAGATAGATTGACTATTGGACTTGCTAGAATAAAATCACCCAGATAGAATGATTATTGGACACGCTAGAATAAAATCATCCAGATAGATTGACTATTGGACACGCTAGAATAAATATTCGATCAGACTGGCTAGTGGACTTGCTAGAATAAAATCATCCAGACTGATCAAAGTATTTGCTAGAGCAAATTTTATGGTCCAGTTGTACCATTCAAATTGTCCCTGGTCTGTTCGCATTTTCAACGGCGCGGCGATGGTCTCTCGATCGGGTTGGTTCTCGGAGGTTCTGCGAGAGAGGGGTAGCGAATGGTAGGACACGGTCGGCCGATCGCGACAAGCAATTATAACTACTTTTCCACTCGAGATCTCGATGGTATTAGGTCGACGAAGGCGAGGCGAGGCGAGGCGCGAAAGTCGTGCCCGAGGGGTGGCTGGATCTCGTGGGTCTTTCTCAGCCTCTCGACCTCGCGGCCCGATCGAAGTCGACGGCGTGTAACGCGGTGATGTGTCGCGGCCAACGAAGTCAGCCTGGACCCAGACGCTCCGAAAGAGTCATCGGGAGCTTGGGAGAAATAGTGCAGACTGCGATTGGTCCCAAATGTTGACCATTTCCTAGCAACGTCTACAGAAGCGTTTGATGAAGGGTGCGAACGACGCCCGAGGGTGCGTTTTTGTTCGACCTCCGATAAATCGAAGCCAAGGTGAAAGCAAGCGGTAGAAATGCTCTCTATTGTTTCGCAGTGGATGTGTTCGAATGGTGCGAATACACTAGCGTTTTACATTTAGATCTGTATTGTACGATGGATAAGGAGAAATTGATAAGCGAATGAAACTGTCTATTGCGTTATCACGTTGCTGGTGTAAACACAGTAAAGGAAGATATTTTTGGGGAGACTTTACAGCTTCTATCACAGCTGTAATATAAACATACCCCGAGGCATTCTCTGCAGGATCGTCGTTCAAACATCGTAACGTAATTCTCAGATGTCTACTTTATAACAAAACCACGACGACACGCACTGCTTATATTGTATAATATACCGCAAGGGTTGTTGCGTCCGGTGCACCACCCGATTGGCACGTTTCGAGCGTTCCGCAGTCGAAGGGTCGACCTTCGCGTACATACGCATAGAGCGAAGTCACCCTTATTTCTCTTGGGGCTAATGGTCGCAAAGCATTGACCCCCGAACGCAAAGAAGATCGCTAAATAGCCTGAGGATTTTTCAGGTTAATTTTCGTTATAACACCATTTCCATATTCCGCAACATCTCTATGGTAATTCTGAAAAATCCAAAGACGCTACCCGCATTAACTAAACGGTGGCAAGCACGTCGGGTGCAAAGACAGTGGAGCCGCCTCGGTACTTTTCAAGGCCGGCCAATTTGGGCCATGGAACTCCCACATTTTCGTATCGCCTGGTTGGTGCCACAGCTTCCAACGATATTCGGGTCGTGGAGCGGGTCGGCCGTTTCGAATTCTCGGGGGCTGGTCGCGGGGATCCATACCCGCGGAGGCCGATTTTTTTCCCTCGTCCCTCCCCATCCCCCAATCTCGTCGAGAAAGGTAGCAGTAGCGGCAGGGGCGGCTAGAGTAGCGGAGAGAGTAGCGTACGGAGGATGGCGGTGACGAAAGAGAGTCTTCCGCGAGAGGATCGAGACGAGCACGGTGGGAATCGTTCGAGGGTGGACTCTCGAAGGGTATATCGGGGTGGGGTTTCGACGGCAGCGCGGAGAAACAGGGTGGGGAAATACGACAGAGTCGACGGTCGTCGTTGAAGGTGGTGGAGGAAGGCGACCGGCAGCGTGTGTACCGTTGTTTTTAGCGAGGGGTGGCTGGAGGGACCGGAACGGCGGGGAGAGAGGGATGGAGTCAGGGAAAGAGAGAGAGAGAGCTAGAGAAATACCCAGAGAGCCAGAGAAAAAGAGAAAGAGCGAGAGAAGGGGTGCGTCGAGGAGCCGAAAAGCAAGCCAGGGGTAGCAACAGAGAGAGAGAGGGTTGATGAGGAGAAGGGAGAGGTCGAAGGGAAAGACGAAGCAAGGAGTGTCGTAGCGGTTGGCAAGGGCACGAGAGTGAACCTAAGAGGGTAGGGGCGAGTCAAAGGGTAGTATCGAGACGACGAAGGGTAGCTAGGGTAGCTAGAGGGTAGGCCGGCAGAGGTGGCGAAGCTACCCGGACTGGGAAAAAGGAAGATGGCGGTCCTGGCGATACTTCGGCGTGGCCGCGTGGCCAAGTTCCAATGCGCACGAGTCACAGCATCCCTCTTCTCGTCTCTGTCCCCACCCATCCCTCTCTTCTGCAGCCGCCGCTCGGCGAGATGTTCTGGCTCCTCTGTTCGCTCGCAGCAAAACCTTCCGTGATGGAGCGACTCGCGTTCTCCGCGGGGAGAAAAGAATCCGTGAAAAAAGCGGGTCCGCGGTGGTGGGAAAGGAGCGCGACCCTCGTGGAGGCTTCCTCCACAGAGAAAGAGAGAGCGAGATATCGATGATTATGACCGTCGCGATTGCTATGCGCCGGAGAGGGATAGGCGTTCAGGGGAGGATGAATTGATAGAACGAGGGGAGTCAGGGGAAGGAGCGTAGGGGTAGCAGAGTGGTAGGGGTGAGCGGAGGTCGAGGGGGTGGAAAAGTAACGCGACACACCAAGCACCGGAGCGAGATGAAAAGAACGGGGATAATAGTAGGGGATGGCCGGTGAGCTAGGTGGGGGGGTGTACGATCGGGAGGAGAATTTCGGGGTGAGTCGGTGTGCGTGCATGTGGCGTGTCGAGGGAGAGAGAGAGACAGAGATACATCCCCGAGTTGGAAAGACAGAAAGGCCGAGGGAACGAAGGAGGCGCACCGAAGTTTCCGTCGTTCTCGCGAAGAGGGACTCTCGGTACGTTCGCTGGCGATCCGCGCGCAGTTGCTGGTGCGCGGTTACGGGGTCGGTGTTACCGTGTCACGCGCACGACCCCAAAAAGAGTGTGTATGTGCGTGCGTGCGTGGCTCTCGGCCGTTCGTACGCCGCGTCGCAGGACGTGATCCTGTTCGCGGCACGGTAAACGCGGAGAGAGATCGAGGGTACGGACAGAGACACATACACACATACCGTGGCGTGGCGCCTCGCCTCTCTCGAGGCCTAAAAAACCGAGCATCGCCTTACGGGAAAGAGTGGCGCTGAGTTGCACACACACACATACACTTTGCAGAGGGGTATATACGGAAGGAAAGGGAGTTTTGCGGGAGAGAAAAGAAATTCGACGACGGATAACAGAGAACCCTGGTCCACGAGTGGTCGGTCGTCCGCCTTTACCGTTCGGCCGCGAAAAGTGGATTCGTCGGGGGCACCCCCTTTTCCGTGCGTTCCAAACACCGCGCCCCGTCGTAATCGTCGTCGTCGTTGCTTTTGGCCGCGGCGGTATTTTCTTCCTCTCCGGTGGACGCGCGAACATATATACATCTCTCTCCCTCTCTCCCTCTTTCGTTGTCCGGTGCAACGGGGACGCGCCGCGTACACGGGATGATTCCGGCGAGAGGATGACGATGCTGTGCGCTTAGCGATCGTCTGCGCGTTGCGAGAGAGAGACGCGCGCGCGTGCCGAACATCAACCCGTCGCGCCGTCGTTCGTCGCTGGGTTTCGTGGCCTCCTACACCGGAGGAAGGTTTCTCGAGAGACAGACAGACAGAGGGTGAGGAAGAGAGGAAGAGAGAAGCAAAAAGAGAGAGGGAGACGGAGAGTGACAGAGTGGAGTCGACGCAACGAAACGCGAACGGAACGCGGTCCGGAAGGTGCGCCACCGTCCTGAGAGAACGGTGTCACGAGGAGCAACGAGTTCGGGGACAGGACCAGCCCGTTCCTCGAGGCGACACGGCTCCGATCGTGACCGAGCGCGATCGTTAAACTTCGTTAACCCTCGAGGAGCGTACCGCCGTCGTCGATCGGATGCGCGATCCGTCCGTTCTCCGTTGGTTGTTCGTACAGTGTCGTTCGTCGGAGCCAGTCCGAGTGGAATCGTCGAGCCTCCTGTAAGGGAACGGTTGATCCGCAGCGACCGGAAAGTCTCGATCGATCTGCGGGGCAAAGAGGGTACGCGCGGATCGCTCGGTGCCCCCGCGAGTACGAGGAGGCTGGCCCCCGGGATAGAGTCGCGGTGTCCGTCTCGACCGTCGAGATTCGGACAAAGGAATTCGGTAGAAAAAGAGATTGGAACGGTCTTGCCACCGTCTACCGTTCGTGGAGTCGCCGTCACGGAGTAGAGGAGCCGTGCGCGCGCTCGGCCGCGCGCGCGCGCGTGCTCTCCCGCGCGGATCCTGGTGCGCGGTACCATCATCGCCGAGGGTGAAACGCTATAACCTCACTTTCCCTTGGAACGATCCTTCGAATTCCTATTCGGCTGGTCCCCGAGTAATTCCGCCAAACAACCTGGGAACCGGTCCATTTTAATCAGCGAGAAGAAGCCGAACAACCCCTAACATCATCGAGAAGAAGACTAGCCAAAGATCGAAGCCGAAAGAGGAACAAGCGTTAGGGATTCATCGTAGAGAGGTTGATAATCCGAGAGAGGAAAAAGGAAAAAGGTCGATCTCTCCCCCTCCCCAGCGTCCCCCGGAGAATAGGATTCGAGCAACGAGGTCATCCAGCGAGAAGTTCCCAAGCTCGGGTGGCTTTGGCCAGGGGCTTTGGGAAGCTGGGTACACGGTTTTACCCGTGGCCACTTATCGAGCGGGTGTGTCCATGAAGTCGACGCAATGGCAACGAACGAGCGAAAGGTTGCCGGTGGCCCGTAGACCGTCAACGTCAACGTCGTCCGCCTGGTCGTCGGCGTCGCCGTCTACGTGGTGGTTGGCACGGTGGGACGCGTTGCCGCGTGGCCGGCAAGCGTGATCATCGACGACGGCCGGAGGGTACGCAGGAATAGGCGTCTAGGATGCAGCATGAACCTCGGTGCCCTGTCGCTGGAGCTGGTGAGCTTCGGAAGGGGGATTACGGTGTCCAGGTGCTTTCGCCGGTCGAGAGGTCTCGGGTCTCCGTTATCCTCGGGACGGGCAGCGGCTTCGTCGCCGTCGCCGTCACCGTCAGCAGCGCTGCCGGCGCAGGGGCAGCGAGTGTCGTGGTGCTCGCGCTGGTCACCGTCCTGCTGGTCGTACGGCTCGAGAGCTGCCGTTGTCGGAGTGTACAAGGATCCGCGACGGTGCCGGAAGAAGCGGCGGCCACCTGGCAGCAGACCGCGCGAGATCGAAACCGGGTGGATCGGTTGGGTCGGTATCAAGATCGGGATCAGGACGAGGAGGAGGAGCGGTTTCATCGGGACGGAGACCGAGAGCAGGACAGAAAAGAAGAAGGGGACCGAGTCCCGGAGGTTCGAGAGCAGAGGATCAGCGAAACCGGTTGTCAATCAGGAGGAGGTATCGTCGAGGGAGGTGCACGACACGAGGTGTTGGTGGTGCAGGTGGCGCGGCCGCAGGAAGAGGAGAAAGCGGTGGATCATCGTCGGCGGAGGAGGCGGTGGCACGAGGGTCTCGAGTGCGTCGAGTGCGCGGTCACGCCGTTGTTGTTGCCGTTGCTGTCGCTGCCACGCGAGTTGGCCCACGGCCTCGGTTGCTTCGCGGCCTCCGTCGCGTTCGAGATCGCCGCTGCACGCGGACCGGTGCTCCCTTATCGTTCGGACATCCGGGAAGAGGATCGGTCTCGTCGTCGCCGGGGAGTACGAGAAGGAGGAGGAGGAGAAGGTGGTCGCCTGCTCCAGGGGGACTTCTAAGGGCCCCGCCGACCCGGGCCGCTCGGACAGTTGTCACCTGGCTATCGGCTCCGGGATATCTACGAGCGGGGCTGACATCATTCACGAGCCGTCTCGAGAGGAAGATCGTCTCGACCGTCCGCGAGAGGAGCAACCCGACGGACCTGTCATCGTCGCCGACGGTTCGGCTGCGTCGTTCTCGGTGGATCGGTCGTTGCACGGGGAACCAGTGGAACAAGTGGAGCAACAGATCGTTCCCACGATCCGTAGAGACTACCGGCGGAGGGTTCGCCATCGCGTGGCGTTATCGGCGGCGTCGAATCGAGGCCCGTTGTTGTTGTCGTCGTCGACGGCGGGTATCCGTCGCGAGGTCATCGCCCGGTCAGACCTCATCGGCGAGATCGTCGCCGAGACGCGGACACCGAGCTCGAGATCGAGAACGGGGCCGAGAGAGATCGAGAGAAAGCAGCAGCAGACGCACGGGGCGGAAATCGGCCTCGAGCTTCTCTGGCAGCGATGCGGGACCCCCTGCGACCGGACGACGACCAGCAGCAGGCAAGCGATCGCAGCAGCCCACCACCACGGTCACGCGAGTCCAGCTTCGACAGACCAGTTCGGGATCGTCCTCGTCTCCTCCGGCTGCGACTCCGACGTCGCCATCGTCACCGACGGAAGAGCCGCGCGACGAGAAGAACAGTGGCGATCATCGGTCCTGGATCTACGGCGTGGATCCGCAACGGGGACGATCATCACCGGGACGACGATCAACCGCCACGGGGGACGCTAGCGTTCCCGAGCTCGTGCCCATGCTACTCGATCCACCCGGTTTCACGGGACCACCCACGTCTAGCAGCCACCCGCCGTCTACCAACCGATCGTCGTCGTCGGCGCGTCGTCGTTCGTCTTGTTCGAGCCCGTGCCCGATTGGTCGCGACGACGACCCTTTCACCCCGGAGAGATCGGAAACCGGAAACGCCACTGCCTTTAACGTTTCTTTCGATTCTGTTTCTATCAGCGTGGCGAGAAACGTCACGAACAACAACGCCACCGGGACTGACGAACGGGAGCAGGAGCAGCTCAGCTCCTCGGGATCATCTCGCCGAGGCAAAGATCACCACCACCGGTGGCCGGTTCCACGAGAGGACGGCGACACCGAGGACAGCGACGTCCGTTTTTCGTCAACGTCGCGACGATCGGGGTCACGGTCCTCTTGCACCGGCAACGACGTCACGCAGGAAGAAGATCGGGGAGCACGAACATCGCCAACCGTCGAACATCAAGAAGAAAAAGAAGAAGTGTCGTCGACAACCGTATCCGTCGCGGACGTCACGAACGTTACTTCCGTCGACGCGTCGTTCGCTTACACTGCCTACAACAACGCCAAGAACGAAGCCGGAAGCGGTCGCGACGTTCGCGCTTCTTCGAGTACTCGCCGCGAGATCGAACTTGCTCGCGATCAGGATCGCGGCGAGGAGGACTTTCGTGAGCCGCGGGATACCGATCGGGAGGTTCGCGACGCGAAACACGGGGAAGGTGAGGAGGGAAGTGAGGTGGTGTGGTTCGGTCGCGAGAACGAACGTTCCCCAGGTAGCCCTCGGGCCCGTTTCCGTCGGGATCGCTCCTGCGGGAGCGACTACACTGCCCGGTTCCAGGAGCCGACTACCAATGAGAGGCGTCCCAAGGACGAGGAGCTCGCGACCACCAGACCATCAACAACAACAACCACCAAGGTGTCCCGTGGCAGAAGTTACGGGCTGCTGTTCGTCTTGTACCTGCTTGCTTGGCCGCTGGCGTGTTCGACCAATCCCTCCGGCCAGTTTGCGTCGAGATTTGCGCGGAACCCGTCCCTCGGCCCCGTCGACGAACTCCCGAGGCACAACGTCACCCAGATCTCATCCCTGTTGTTGTCGTCGTCGTCGCAACCGGCCACCGGTCGACAGCAACACCTCGAGAGGGAGCGAAATTACGTCCAGGACACGGTGTACGCCGAGAACGAGAAGAAGAAGAACAGCGGCGAGACCATTGGACATCGTCGGCATGGGCGTCGCGAGGCTCAACAAGCTCGTGGTAACGAGCAACGAGAGGCGGCCGAACAGGACTCGATCGCATTGTATCAAAGCTATCAGCCAGCGGCAGACACCGAGGACTCCGGGACCGTGCATCCTTACAACGAATACAGCTGGGAGGTGAACCAGATCAATCCTTGGCTATCGGCCTGCGACCTGGCGGGTCCAGCGCCGGCCGATCTTCAGGGTAGCTGCGGTCCACCGGAAGTGCCCAAGAACTGCCCGGTCCCCTGCTCCGCCACGATGAACGCGACCAGCAACAACAATGGCCGGAAGGTGAACGGCGTCGACGCCGAGTTCTACCAGGTGATCGAGAAGGTCGGGGTTGCTGCCGGGAGACAGTCCAGGCCTGCTGATGCCGCTGGTGGTGGACCCGGTGGTAGTAGTGGTGGTGGTGGTGGTGGTGTTGGTGTTGGTGGGAAGGGAGTCCATGGGAGGAACGAGGGAGGAACCGCCGACGGTCAAGGGAGACCCGAGGGCGTCGTACGGATGGCTCCGGAACAGTGCCTTTTTTATCTCGAGGAGTCGCATAAGAGGGACGTCTGTCGGGATGATTTTGGCCGGAGCAGTACGCGAAGTTTTGTAACCTCGAGGGAGAATCGATATTGGTTCGTGAGCGGGTTGCGTCTGCGGCACTGCTGCGAGCACGCGGTGGTCAACGCCCTGGCACCCGGCAAGGGCGGACCGCTCGAAAACGTGCTAAACGGTGGCCAGAAGTGCGCCGATGCCCTGGACAAGCTGTTGCTCGTCGACGCGTTAGCCGCGAGGCTACATTGTGAATTCGAGGAAGTGCTGGCGCGATACGACTGCGCCCAGCCCTATTCGGTCATCTTCAACTGCACCCATTGCAAGGTAAGAACAAACGCACACCTTTTAAGAAACTAGCCCCTCGACCAACAACCCTCGACACCTCTTCCCTCGGATTATCTCTCGGCGACTAACTTAACCTCTAGGGGACTAACCCTCCTACACTTTTTTAAAAGATTTGGATATATGAACATGGGACTGCTTTTGCCATTTCTGAGATAAATTATTTATTTTATTATTGTAAGCATAGTTTTGATTATATCTGATCGTCATTGAGAAATTCTAGAAACGTGAGGGATGATCTGTGGATGGTTTGCTAGTCGAAGACGCTAGTTCTTCAATATTTAACTTGCAGAGCAGTTGGAAAATTCTTCGAAAGAATTCAGATTTTTTTTCTTTCCTGCAACCCTGTGTACTGTACGAGTTTAATCTAATCAAAATTTTTTTTTGATATTGTCCTGGAGGATAACAGGGATGTATGAACACGAGACTGCTTTTGTCATTCCTGAGATAAATCACTCATTTTATTATTGTATAGCATAATTTTGATTATCAGATCGTCGAGGGGTTCATTGAGAAATTCTAGAAACGTAAGGGATGATCCTCAGGATGTTCCTCAATATTGAACTTGCAGAACAGTTGGAAAATTCTTCGACGAATTCACGAAATCAAAAATGTCCGCAAAAATTGCCTCGATGTGAACGTTTTATTTTTTCGTTTTGGTTGACATGATCCTGGAGGATAACGTACAATCATTAAAAGATCACGGTAGAATAATTTTTAGCTAATAAGCACGCAGTGCAAATTAACGTCACCCCAGGCAGTTTACGCTCGACACGGTCGAGCGATTCAGTCGTTTCCCCTAAGTGAACGCCGAGTTCCATGCAATTTAATTTATAAGATATTAACGCAGCGTTTACTGGAACCATGCACAAGGGTCCGTGTCTCTATTGCGCGGCCAGGAGCATCCTTGCACAAGACGTGTCCCCGTTATCTAAGATTTCTCGAAGGAGCCACGAGATTCTCTACCGGAAGAGATTTTCGTTGGTCTTGAACGAAGAAAGGTGCCATTACCGTAAGGCGACCTAAAAGTTTTTGTTAAGCGGGGTAGCCTCTTAATTACATAGTATCCGCTGAAGTTTCTTTAACCCTTTGACTGCTGACCAACGGAAACGAGGCAGAAAGAGCCACCGTTCGCAAAGAGCTGGTTATCAATTCTAAATGAATCTCTTCCACTTAATATTATAGTTACCATCGACGATAGTACATTTGTAAAATGGTTGTTTGTTTATCGTGGAATCATTGGGAATTACAGATAGTATTGTACAGTGCTGTAATAATTTATCACCGCTTATTCCCGGACTCTTTACCGACCTTTTTGCAGGGTTATGTTCTCGGTAATGATCGTCCAAAGGGTATGCGCTCTTGTAAGGCTGCGAATCGATGGGGTTCTTTTATGCGGTGCCTATCGACTTGCAAAGTCTGGGATTAACAGCTGAAACTCTGTCAATTAGGTAGACCAGCACAGTGTTTCAAGTTTTTCCCCTCAATTTCTCTCCGAAGGAAAATTAACTTGTGAAAGCAACTTCTGAAGCAATATTTACTATTTCCGTCGCAGTTACTGTCTACACACACACACACACACACACACACAAATATGATCAATTAATTCTTTTAATTATTAATTCTCGGGTATTTACTCCACTTTAAAAAATGGTAGCATTGTGAAGGGTGTGCAGTGACATTTTTTATCAACAACAGATAGAAAGAAAAATAATTTTCGTACAATTCCTATTACACACTTCAAGATCAATAAATTAATTCTTTTAAAAATAGTTTTATTTTTGCCGGCTAGTAGGTTGAAATTAAAAAATAATTTTTATGGTCCAGAGCTGGAGGATCGCGAGACGTCGATCCATAGTAATTTCCTTCTTCTCTTGTCCATCCCGGCGGCTGTACCGTCGTCGCGCGTCGCCGACGTTATTATTGTCGAGTTTGAATAGTTCTCGCGACTTGGAGATACGCTTATGCGGAGGAATTAACGTCTCCCCCGGTCGGTTCGAGTTTTCCGGGACGATTCTCGCGGGATCCCGTCCGCTTTTCCGGTTTCCGCGTGGCTACATCGGGCGCGTCGATTCCTCGACGGTAACCGCGTAAACGAGCCATTGTTTCGGCGGAGAGGATGAGCTCGTGCAAAGAATCCGCGACAAATTACAGAGAAACGAGGTGGAGAGAGAGACAGATGGCGAAAACGATAGATAGATGAACAGAGAGAGCCAACTGTGCCACCCACATTACTTGTTAACAATTTCGCATATATGAAAAAATAATTCAAACGACTCACTATCTCGCTGAACCTGTAAAACAGGAATTAACAAATTACTACGTCACGTGCTCTTCTTGAAACTATACAACGTTTATTTCAACTATTTTTTCATTTTCTACATATATAAAAATGAAGTCCTGACTCACTCATTCACTTCACTCACATTTTATGATCTATACAAGGAATAAGAAAGGATACTTCAAAATTCAACCCCTTAGGGGGTGCAAAGGGGTTGAAACGTTTGTATGAGGAATATTTTATTTGTAGTCAGATTTGCTTGAAACTTGTTCTTAATGCTCTTTAATATAATTAATCAAACACCCATTTCATCATTTTAAAAAATGCATCCCCTAAGGGAGTGAGAAGGGGTTGCAATGTTTGTATGAGGAATATATTGTTCATGGTCTGATTTACATCATACTTGGTGTTTCTTAATGCTCATCGATACAATTTGAATGGGGTGAATGGGGGGTTAAAATGTTTCATGGAGAAACAATATCAATTTTCAAGGCCATTAAACAGTTTCCTGTAAAAATGATAAAAATGGGACATTTCGCATGCAACAACCTAATAGACAAAGAGGCGGAGAAAGAGAGAAGGTAGTTGAAATCGGAATCAAAGCTTTTGTTTCGGTAGACGAGTCGTCGCCTGGCAGCATTGCCAAGCTGCATCCCCGCGACTTATGCGACGGATGCAACAGCCACCCCCGGCCCCCGTTGAACGGCCTCTTCAGCAATCAACGCTAATCAGCGTTTCGGCTAGCGAATCCTGCAATTAGGAACGGATTCAACGTCCCCCGTCCCTCCACCCCCATCTTCTTTACTCCTCTTATTCTCCACTTACGCTACCCCGTGTTCCTCCTACGAAGAGACCTGCCAAGAAACTCTTCGTCCCCGAACACGCCGAGTGTCTCGACCTTGCTGAAATTCCTCGCACGTACCATCTCCACCCCCCTGCAATCCTCTCACACCCCTTCGGCAACGCCACCGACACTGAATTTTCTTTCTTCTCAACGACCGTCCACCAGACGACATCGCCGGACCGATACACACTGATTCGATCATCTCGGTCTGCGGAATGTGGGGTGGATGGATGAACGCTGTGCTGGATGGTTTTTAGGGTAGCCTTTCAATTCGTAACGAGCTGACTATGGTGAACGAATTGGTCCCGCCGATAGTTCTAGAGATAATTGCTGAATGTCAGCTTAGTGCTTTTATGTGTACAGTTTTCGTGGACGGTGTTCCGATTAGGGACGCTCGGACATTGTTAGCGAATTTTCTTTGGAGGGGGCTTAATTGTTTTTGCTTTAAGATCGATCTCCTAGGATTAAATCCGCTACCACGGTGGACTCGCAAGAAGCTGTGTAAACTCATTATCAATTGTATATTATTAATACTAAAACTATTATCACCGTTCGAAACCAGCAGATTTTAATCTCTAATCTCCTTACTGGTTTAAACAACGTCAACTAGTTTTTACTATAAACACATAAAATCAATAATCAATTAATTATATATTTGACGTCGCCGCAACAATTAATTTCCAAAACCATCGAACTGTTAAAAATAACAAGTCGAACAATATATATATACTTATTGTTTTATAATATATATGAAACAATAATATATATACAATATATATAAACAACAATATATATACTTATTGTTTTATAATATATATAAAACAATAATATATATACAATATATATATGTACGATGTTTCTTTCATTCAAATTGAAGAGTTAACATTTAAATCTTAGAATATTTTATATGTTTCGCATTAAATAAAATGAAAGTCACCAAGTTTTTCGGGAGAACTGTGTCAGATTGACACGAGGCACAGAACCGAACATTGAACCCGTTTGCAATACATAAATTGTTTACAGTGCCACGTAGAAATTCTCCATGAAAAAGCCAACAACCTTGCGCACTTGGAGCAATCGCCGAACCACACGATTCAGAGTAATTACGACCGCGAGGAACTCCAAAGTACAGGCACATTAGCGCGAGTAATCTGCTCGGTCGTCTGACTTGCAGACGGTATTAATAATGCCAGAACTCGAAGCAGAAAATTAATTAAAGGATTAATCGGCAATTTTCGCGGAGGCTAGGGAGTGAGAGGTGGAAGGGAGGGGATGGGGTAAAGCGGGAGAGTGGTCTAGTCTAACGCGACCAAACTTCCGGAAACGGTACCTTGCGGGCGACACTCTCAATCGGTTATCGAGCAGAGAGAAACCCGTTAGCAATTTCGATCGGTCGGCTCGACGATCGGACAGAAGTGGGGGACTGAAGTGCTGGGGAAAAAATGGAGGCAAGGGACACCACGTGACATAACTAGAAAGTAACTAGAATGTTGTTTACCTTATACGAGTATATTTTAAGGTTAGCTGCACCACGCTGTGCACTATCATATGAGTCAAAAATGTCTATTTGTGACAGAAAAAAAATCGGAATCTGTTGGTGTTTTTCTTGATGTTTGCTCTACTTTGCTCTTATTTTTCTGTCACAAATAGACATTTTTCACTGATATGATGGGGCACAGCGGGTGCAGTGGACCTTCCTCTATCAAATGAACCCTTGTGCACCTCAAAATATGCTCGTATGAGGTAAAAAACGACAGCCCGTGATTGCATTCAATTTCCCCATATTCCATTCATGATGTCAGAGTCTAAAGCAAGTCTAGAGCCAATTTTAGTTCAGCTAGCTAGACCAGATGGCGCCTAGTCAGGACTGCCAACGTGGAATCGTAACAACAACAAATATATAGGGCTTGAGTCCACTCGGATATACTAATAGTAATAAAGACATTAATAAAAAAAAAGAAAAAAACCGTGGAATCATAGCAAAATTGAACCGTTAGACTGATACGTATGTATGTTTATCAGTGTTACCACAAAAAAAACTTTTTTTCCTTGCAAAGGTTGGTAACACTGATAAATACCCTAGAATAGGTACGTCACGTGGTGCACCTTGCCTATTAATTGTCCGACGAGTCCGATTGTTCGCACGTAGCGAACTTTACGAAGGGATTGCTCGTTACCCGCAAGATACTCGAGCGATCGCGCGGCGGGCAAGTGCGCGATCGGATCATTTCCAGATCGTCGTATTATCGGCGCTCGCGAACCTCGAGCGTGAAGTGTTTTCGAGCGGATCGCGTGGACAGAAATTCGAGGAAGAAGTGCCCGCTAGACTGATGCCAACTCGAGCGGGATATCGATTTAAACGATTAGCGAACCGCCACCCTCGCGCGCCACACTCGTGGACGGTAGCTCCTGCGGAATTTGGATCGCGTTTTATACCGGATCCCGCGATTCCCATTCGCTTCTTCTTTCTCGTTTTCTCCTTCTGCTCGATCAATTTATGACGGTAATGTTAATCCTCGGCGTTCGAGCAGCGGCTCCGTGGCGCCGCTAAAAATTGCTGTATCATCCCTCAAAATATCTTTTACAGTTAGTTTGTTCGTATTCAACCCTTCACCCACGCGGAGCTGCTTTAACTTCAAGACATTTTTTTTCGAATTTTTTTTCTTGAGCTTTTAGGAATTTATTAAATACAACAACATTTTTAATACAAGAGAGAAAAGACATGTTAACCCCCTGACCTATGATTTATTTAACGGTTTATTATTAATTAATTAATTTTATGCCTATATGTTCTCCGACAGCTGAATAACAACAAAATAAAAATAGAACTTTTATTTTGGTTTAAAGGAAACTATGTTAACCCTTCGTTGCATAGTGTATAGAATATATAGTAAACTAATAATGTATTTTCTTACTATTACTAAATTATGTTTACCTTTCTGAAAATGTTGTTTTAATTTTTTGTCAATATTTTTCCCTCAAATGAAACAACAAACTGACCCTTTGAGTTTTTCATCCCAATTAAAAAAGATTAATCCAGTGAAGGGTTAACACACATTTCTTTCTGCAAAGTAAAAAACTTTGAAAACGACTTTGCTAAACAAAAATCTAAAAGATTCCAAACGAGAGCTTACTCGCGCAAGATTAAACAGTCGAGCTGAGAGAATTAATTGTATTCAGCAAGAATAAACAGAGAAGCTCGCAACCCTAAAGCGAGGTTCCATTCTGCGGTCGACATTCATCTGAGAAAAATCGATTTCTTTATCGAAAATCGTTCGGGAACAACGAACAATCGGATCGACATCGGCATCGATTTCGCTCGACCACACAGGGTGTGTTTGCGATGTCGAGCGGACCAGCACGCACTGGAAGCGGATCCGACACATCCTCTTGGCTTTCGTCGAGCTTCCACTCGCTTCCACTCGCATTCCAAGAGGCAAGAATACGGCCGTTGATTGTTCGGATTACAAGTTTGCCGAGCAATTCATTTACCCCGTTCAAAGTAGGAAGAAGTTGCTGGCTCGTTTAACGAAGCGTCTCTTCTTCCGTCTCTCTGTGCTCCTCCTCTCCTCTCGGACCCTTTGTCCCGCTTTCGTTAAAAAGAGACGGCAAAACCGAGTCGTTAACGAGACTTTTCGTTGGAATTCGATCAGGATCTCGAGGCTTGATCTCCCGTGAAAAAAGCCTGCGCCTCGCGGCGAACAAATTCACCATTCAGTTTAACCTCGATTATCCGAATTGATAGATGAATTCTTCATTATTCGAATGCGTTCCCCATTAAAACTGTTTAATCGAAATCGATCCGCAAACAAGAGGCTTCATTGTACAAATCATTCATGTTCTACATCTTAGTTCGGATAGCAGAGGTTTCACTGTATCGAGGATTAAAAGAATAAATAAAATCTCAACTGTATCGTATTTGGATTCGTTTTAATCAGAAAAATCTTAGGAATATGCTGGTGAAAATTCACGATTCAGTTTTACCTCCATTATCCGAACTGATAAATGAATTCTTCATTATTCGAATGTGTTCTTCATGAAAACAGTTTAATTTAAAGCAATCCGTAAAGAGTAAATTTTTTTTATATAAAAATTCAATATAGGCTTCATTGTACAAATGATTTATGTTGTCCATCTTAGTTCGGATAGCAGAGGTTCCACTGTATCGAGGATTAAACGAGTAAATACGATCCCAGTGCGTCGTGTTTGGACTCATTTTAATCAGAAAAATTCGAGAAATATGTTGGTGGCAGTTTGACAAAGAAATAATTATGGTTTCGACCCGATGCAAATGCATTTCGACCACCGTGCGCCGTCTTTCTAATCAGTATCACCGCAGCAAAACTTCGGACGGTCTCTCTCGTTGATGATCGCCGTTTTCACCGTGCTGCAAGCTCCCGGCTACCGTTCCCGATCGATACCAAGCCCCGTTGCATAATAAATCGAATAAATTCTGTTAAAAGGTAACGCCCGGATGGCAAGCGCGCGCCCGAGTAAACGTTCTTACGCGATTCCGATTCCATTCGTCTTTTACGATCGATTTTCCATTCGACGGACGGTTTTTTCGAAGTTAATGGCTCGATTGAAATTTCACGACCGAGGAAGAACGCCGCCGAGGAGGGCGAACTACAACACCGGTCCTTGTCGCACCGGTTTATACTTTTCAACAAAAAAATGTTTAATCGACCTTCCTCTTACTCTTCTTCTATACGGTTTTAAAATGCACTTTTGTTTTTAGAGTGGAGAGGCTCCCTCCTCGCTCGTTCGCACTCTGAAATATGTAAATAGAAACGGAAGAATACATTTGAAAGTCAATTTCGCTTAAATGGAATACAAGATTACCGTTGATGTATCAACAAAGATCGTTTGGTTCACTGCGATGCCGCTTGGACTTGTTGTTTGTTTTGCTGCGGATCGGGAGTGTATTGTCGGTTGTGGGGGGAAATGGTTGCTGGTTCGATTCGGTTCGATTTCACTGGAAGGTGTAGCGTCTGATTTATTCCCATCGAATTGTTGTTAGGAGGACATTGCCAACCATTCAGCGAAGTTGCAAATACAATTTTTTTAGATTGCATCTACAAACTATAGGTTAAATTTACAGTTACAATTATTTCATCACTGTCAATCTTGAATACTGTAATTGGATGCTTCCAAAAAACTTCTGTCCAACCCCCACTGACTTTATGAGAGAACCTAGTAAAAGTTGCGACATCAAACAGATTAAAGAAATCCCCAAGTTGCAAATCCAATCTTTTTAAATTGGTTAAATAATTTTAAAAAATTCTTTTAACTATAGGTTAAATTTACAGTTACAGTTATTCCATCACTGTCAATCTTGAACACTGTAATTCGTTCATTAAAATGATGCTTCCAAAAGATCCAATTTTTTAAAATTGGATCTACAAACTATAGGTTAAATTAACAGTTACAATTATTTCATCACTGTCAATCTTGAACACTGTAATTCGTTCATTAAAATGATGCTTCCAAAAAGATCCAATTTTTTAAAATTGGATCTACAAACTATAAGTTAAATTAACAGTTACAATTATTTCATCACTGTCAATCATGAACACTGTAATTCGTTCGTTAAAATGATGCTTCCAAAAAAATTCTGTCCACCCCCATTGACTTTACGAGAGAACCTACTAAAAGTTGCGACATCAAACAGATTTAAAAAATCCCCAAGTTGCAAATCCAATCTTTTTAAATTGGTTAAATAATTTTAAAAAATTCTTTTAACTATAGGTTAAATTTACAGTTACAGTTATTCCATCACTGTCAATCTTGAACACTGTAATTCGTTCATTAAAATGATGCTTCCAAAAGATCCAATTTTTTAAAATTGGATCTACAAACTATAGGTTAAATTAACAGTTACAATTATTTCATCACTGTCAATCTTGAACACTGTAATTCGTTCGTTAAAACGATGTTTCCAAAAAACTTCTGCCACACCCCGACTGACTTTACGAGAGAAGCTACTAAAAGTTGCGACATCAAACAGATTAAAAAAATCCCCCAGTATCCAATTAACATAGAAAAAATTTGCCCCGCGGTGATCCGCATTGATCCGAAAGTTGCCGAGCGGAGTTTTCGGCTAAAACCGTGTTAACGATCATCGCCGAGCAGAACTTTGAAATAGAATCGGCTGAAATGAAAATAGTCGATGTTAATTACAGGAGTTTTTCTCGCCGGAGCGTCAGCGATTATTCGAGCAACGCATAATTCTGGAATTATTCGGGTGGTTCACCCTGTATTCGCCGAGAGCGACGAAGGAATTCGATCCATTATGCGGTTAACCAAAATTCCCGAGGCCCCCCTCCAATCCCTCTCCCCGTCTCGTTCCCCTAGTTACCCTCTTATCCACCCCCTCTCCTCGATATTCGCCGCTAATATTCCAGCCGTGGAGAACGACGCCGGATAAATCGCCGGAAAAATCGTTCCGCGACGAGACTGCATTTTCTCGGATAACGTCGAGGGAAAACGGCTCCGAAAATCCGACGTCGTCGTCGACGACGTCGCGAGCTCGCGACAAGAGACCCTCAACGAACGATAAGCTCGAGAATACGGTAATTCGAGATTAACCTGTTAAACAGCCGGGACGAATAAACTCGTCACGCTCTCCCTTATTCACCTGTGCTATTTCTCAGAATGGTGTGCCTTTCTTACTCGGCCCCGGAAATGGTCTTAATAGTCCCGCAATTGTTAATCTTCTATTATTGTTATTAGGGGATCTTTGCTATCTTTCTTCTTAGAGTTTGAAGAATTGTTTGTTGGTGGCTGAGGTATTCACAACAGCGACAGTGGATCTTCATGCAATATCAATATTTTCTACATATAAATATTGCACAATTTGCAACGAATTTTAGTTACAAATATATTCGAGAACGTTTAATGTCTATGGGGAAACAGTCAGTCAGGAACCCGAAACATTAATGATCTTTGTGAATTTTTTTCTCGGAAACTGTGCGACCTAATTAAACAATTGTTATGACACTGCAAAGACTATAGTTTGTAACATATCATATAATTTTCTTATTCGAAAATATTGATTGATTGATTGAAGTTACGGCTGATTTCCCAGAGGTCGTATTTATTCCACGTTTCTTTTTATCGACTGAAAACAAGTGTACTATTTGCTAGAAAACCAACATTTTTATTTCCAGATTAATGTCTCGAGGTTGTATTAAAAATTAATTTACAGCTTTTTAACAAACAATTATTTTCCGATAAAAACATTACGCGATATACTCACCGAGTTAAATCAGTTTTTGGATGTGGTTTAATGGTTTCCGAGAGAAAAATTCCGAAAGTTCTTTTGGTTTCCCGATTTGCAACCCATTAATTACCGAACGAAAAAACGCGACCGCCGGTTGTTCCATGGTTCATCCCGCTAATTGGGCCTTAAGTTCTCGGCGCTGGTTCGCTAATACGGTTGGGTAATGCGGAATCAAAGGCGAGCGGATCAAAGCGCGCAGGTTCATTAATCTCCGTAGCTAATCAGGGAACAGGGGGTGGGGGGCAGACGATTGTTTACAGGGGACGCACTGATTGCTGTATCCGGTTGGAACCGGCGCGACACGCTTTGCGGGGACAGCGTACATCGGCTACACCCGCGGGTCCGTGTACTCCGGTACAAGAGAGTCCCGTCTTGGGACCGTTAACCTGCCAACCGATTCCTAGATCATGAATACCCTTATGACTGCGATTAATAGAGAGTGATTGCGATCCGGCGGGAGCCAATTATCATTTAAATGGATCAAACATTCCGGGCATCGAATCAATTGCTTTTCATAATTACTAATTATATAGGAAATAGATACATGGTCCCCTCAGGGTTTCAAGTCCATACACCACTCTCCTTCTCTTTCCAATTTCACCTATCGCCTAATTGCAACCAATTCCAGCGGGACCTACTGTTTTTAAGGTGGGTTCTGAACCACCTTGCTTTTCATAATTATTGAATGGCTTTCCTGAAGGAAGACGTCGTTTTTATAACAAAAAGTGAATAAGTATAATTTAAAACAAACTTTAGATGAATTTTTAAATATCGTTGTCCAATCAGTGGATGATTGGAACATAAACTAACATAAAATAAGAAATTGCAAAAAGTTGCTTTTTTTATATTATTTAACGAAAAATTTGTTCTAATCGCCGCTCTTGGAACCATGCAATACCTGATCGAAGCATTTCGGATCGGACTGCTAATGACAGAGTAATCTGGGCACGATTCGCGGTTCACCTCGTATAATATAATAGAACTCGATTACGCGAGGCAAAGACGGTTTGCTAAGAGTATCGAGTCGCGAAATGCGAACCACCGGAAAACAATTACGAGGGAACGGTGACTCGGATACGTTCGCAGAATCCGCGATGATCGAGCGCGTGCGAATTTCCCGTTTCGAGTCGGAAGATCATGGGATGAGTCGCGAGGTTTCATGGCAAATGGAATCGCTCGTAAATCCGCGGTTAGCTCGTCAACCATGCTAACTGGACCAGCACACCCCCGAGATTTCTACACGGCCATTAATCGGAAACATTTTACGCGATGTTTGATAGAGAGATATTCATTTAATCCTGTTCCTACGTACAACATTAATATCGTTATTTTCTGAACGGTGCAATAGCGATAACAATTTTCCATCGACGACTATCGACGATCCGTGGAACGCTATCCTCCATCCACCCCCGTATTCGCCATTTAGACTCGCGTGATCGCCGAGTTCACTGGAGAGAAAAAAATACGGAAAACGACGCAATAGTGGCTTTACGGCTCGTAAATCGTGATTACCTGACGCAGCTCTATTCGGAACTTCCGGGCGTGTCCGGGACTATACTGACCACGTATAGTCACTATAGTGATCACGCAAACGACGCGTTCACGTCTCCAGTCGACAGGTGAGCCTCCTTTACAAGGTTAAGCAGGGGATGCTGATTTGCCAAGCAAACTTTGCCTAACGCATTAATGTAGGGTAACTGCACCAGTGAATGAACATTTAAGAAATTGTTCAGGAAGATTTTTATTTAAAAAAGAAATATGCGAATTAAAGGAATCTCATATATGCCGAATGGCTCCCTGTACTTCATTTGTCAAAAATAAATGAACACAATTATTAACTTAATTAATTAACTGCTTAGACAACGATATTTAAAAATTCTTCTGAAGTTTGTTTTAAATTGTACTTATTCATTTTTTATTATAAAAACGACGTCTTCCTTCAGGAAAACCATTTAATAATTATCAGAAGAAATTAAATCTTATATATAAAATCAATACATAAAATTTTTTATATGAAAATTAATTATACAAAATTGCGTGGATATGTCTGGTGAGAGCGAGAAAGAAAGAGCAGAGTTCTGGAATTAGAGTTTCCTTGTGGTCTGACTTTACATAGACGAGTTACAACAAATTGATACGTTTATTAACAATTTATATCTTAGGATTTTCACACATTATTGTTGCATTGTACAATGTATTGTACATTGTAGATCGAATAAATATGTTGGTTACATTAATTATGTGTAAATAAAATATTACGAAGACGCGGGATAGCATCAAGGGAGAAAATCCGTCGGCCGGCAGGAACGGCGTTAATTCTGACTGGGTTAATACAATGATATTGTCCGTAAAGGGTACATAACCATTATTAATCAGCGCTAACGGGGCTCTCCTGCGCGCGGTGTGGTTATTTATTTATTTATTTATTCATTCATTTATTTACGAGCGAAGCCCAGCCGGATTACGGCAGATTAACGAAACGCGGGGATGCCAACGAAATAATTGCAACCTGCCACGTGGTCAAAATTCTTTGCATTATGGCCAATGGTACCGGTACAAAGAAAGCCAATAAAGGTATTTCACACGTACAGTTAATTATTATTTATTCACGAACCTCGGTACTTTTGTTCGCGTTGAGCCTGCAGTTTTACGCAGTCGAAGTAAATATGTCATACAATCAGTATCGAAAAGAGATTTTCATGAAGGACGAGGATTTAGAAAGAATCGAAAATCCGAAAAACCAATAAGTCAGAAATCACCTGTACGCCGGGTGCAATCCGACGTGCAATCTATACCGAACAATAAATTCGAGTTCGAACTATTTCGAACTGTCAGAGTTGGAACTTCGCTTACAACCCTCTAGTGTACATCTACAAAACTTTGAAGCTATCTGAATGAACCTAACTGCCATCGAACTGACTTTGTAATGAAGTCAAAAACATATCAACCTGAGTCCAACGACGAGAAACTGTTCGAGAAATCTTTGCACGCTTGTGAACCACACCGTAGTCGAAGTAATCGAGTCTGTCTTTTGCAAATTTCCCAATTTACTTCGATAACGATTTCGTCGAAAGAAAATTAATTATAAAGGTGGTCCTACCACAATTAATATAGATAGGTTAAAACCTGCCTTTTTAGAAAATGTTCCAGAAGTTCAACAATGTTTTAAACTTGATGATATATCTTTTGATACCTTTAAAATAGATTTTAAAAAATATAAATCTCTAAACATAGAGTTAGATTTGTAAATTTAAAATAATTTATCTAAACGTTTTCTTTTTATTTGAAAAAATGTTTAATCAATAATTTGTCTTCATCGGAGTAGGATCAAATAATTTAGTTCAGAAATTGTTATTAATACTATTATATTTTCAAAGTTATTAAATGATTAATTAACAAAAGAATAACTTGAGCCTTTATATATTTATTAGAGGATGCAATTAAAAAATCCCTATAGATCCTCTCAAATGATTCAGTCGATGAAATGAGGGACGGATGAGGGTTAAAATTTGGCAGATCGAATTTGCAACGCGCTGTACGTATCTGTCTCCGGAACCGCGCGCGCGCAAACACAGGTTGGTCGGATAGGTGTATATAAACGCACGCACACGTTGCTAGAGAGAAGCGATGACCGGCTGGCTGCGACAGGCTGCAACTGCAACTGAAACTGCGCCGGTCATCCCAGCCATCCGGTGCACCTGCACCGGATCTCGGACGAGCCACTACGTATACACACCGCCTCCTACGCCCACATAAGTTGATAATCGCGACGCGACGCCGCGCCGCCGCCGGTTCGCAGCTCCATTTCCACGACGCGATTCACGATCCGCCGCGGAATTCTCGCCCGTCGTCGGCTATCTCGATCCATCGATCTCCGAAGATCCGTCGGAAAGATGATACAGTAGTTTCTCGAAAACTGTCGCTCGGCAGAGGACAGTTACAGGGGTGGTAATTTTTTTTAAAAAACAGAACAATTTTTTAAGAACAGACTGGGGTCCACCTCCTTTTTTTAATCACTCGTTACATAATTAATTATAATCGTAATTGTAAAATGTGTATGTAGCGTTTGCTGTTATTTCACCACGTTCTTTTTTGCAATAGATAATTGATGCATCTTGCGCCCCAGGTTTTTCGTTTTAAATCTTGCAAGTATTTTCATAGCTATCAAAAATTATTTTACCAAAGTGTTTTAGTAAATTAATTTACTAAAAATAGGAAGAATTATTTTATACTGTTCAGTCCGTTTTTAAAAACGTGATATTCTTAAAAAATATATTTTTACTTAAATATTAATTAAAAAATGAAAGCAGAGATTATTTCAACCTTGTGCTTCGTTTGTATTAGTGTCCCAAGATAATGTTACTAAGATAATGCTGTGTTAGGTTGTTCGACAAGTAACCTTGCTTCGGAAAAGTGTTGCACGTGGTTCAACCCTTCGAAAACCCAACGAGAACCGTTTTTGTTCGACGTATCTCGCTCTCACCTCTCCCGGTTTCGCTGTCCCGAAACTCTTACGCTCCGTTAAAAACGTTAACGAGGGAAACTCGACGTTTCGCTGTTGAACCCCCGGGTTCGAGCTGCGAACAGGAGAACCAGTTTGCAGTTCGTCAGGTGCGGAGAACACGAGAGTTTACGCGCGGCGGGCGGTTTAACGATTAAACGTCGGGGATAGTTAGGCTTCTAACTGGCAGCGAGCGGCTCGCTTTGCGTGCAACTCGCGAACCTTAGCTTCCGTATTGACGGAGGAAGGGAGGCACCGACAGGTAACCAGATTATTCGCTCAACTCTTTTTGCGAAATGTATTTTTGCTTGGCTAAATATTTCCCCTGTTGATTAATTTTCACGGCTCCTAATTAATTTCTAAACCAAACATATAGTAATAAAATTACAATCATACAAGTTTTATCATATTTTATCATATTTTGCTCCGAGTTTATTTCTAAACCAAACATATATTAATAAAATTATAATCATACAAGTTTTATGATATTTTATCATATTCTTAACTCCGCCTCCAGCTTTGATGGCTCCGAGTTTATTTCTAAACCAAACATATATTAATAAAACTATAATCATACAAGTTTCATCATATTTTATCATATTGTTAACTCCGCCTTATTAGATAAGTAGTCTTGCATCTTTATCTATTATTTTCTTTTCTTTGTAAATACTTATGATAATAATAATAAAGTTTGTACAGTGTACAGATAAATTTGATCAAGAAGCCAATCGTTGGCTTATAATAATCTGTCTCGTCACAAACTTCTTTGTCCTTAATAGAATGTCAGCTTTGATCCAAGTTCATTTCGAGGATGTTAACACAAGAACATATCTGATCCTTTGGCTTTGACGAAGATTAAGTAAAGATTGGCCTAGCAGACTTCCTTGAAAAGTATAAATTAAAAAAAATCACTATAAAAATTATCCTTCTAAGAACGCTTTCGAACATCGCTCCTAGCTGCCACGATTTCCGAGTAAACGCAACCGTGGCCATTTCCAGGAGCGCACAACACAAACATAAACCCGTTCACTCTATTCAATCGAGTACCCGACACATATTCAAATTCGATTTCCCGTCACACTTCGTTCACCGGCGAGGAAAAAATTTCATTTTGCAGTCCCACTTATTTTTGCATGAGAAACCGTCCCGGTTTCCGGTCGGAATTGTCGATGGAGCTCGACGAAGGGTGGAGAGGAAGGATCGGGTCGAGAACGTTTCGTTTTCAAGAGGAGTGTCTCGTATTCCGAGTCGGGTCGAGAATTTCGTCGGGACGAGTCGAAAACGAGAAACTCCTTGTGCGATAGAAAGAGTGAAAGAGAGAAAGACGGTGTAGGAAGTTGGAAGGAAAAACGTTTGTCGTTGCCGGTTGAAAGAGAAAGGCGGACGCGCGAGGAAAGCGAATAATTTAGACGAATATCCCCGAGGGTAGACTCGAAGCTGCGAAGAGGCTGGAAAAGGCAGAGAGCCGGTGTGTACGGCCCGTTAACATTATGCTCGCCCCGTTATCGAGAAAGTTTTCCTCGACGCGGAGGCCGCGTATTTTCCTTTTTTTATTCCTTCGATAAACATTGAATCGCGCTCGGTGCTCGCGGCCTGCGGAGAAACCGGGTCGTCCGGCGAACTATCAAGTTGAAGACGCGGAAACGGCCTCTTAAACTCGCCGAGAACCATGGTAAACGGGCCATTCTTGCCTTCGCTCCGCGTTCAAACGAAAAATTCGTTTGTGGAACGTCGAGGAGCGGCCTGCGAGATAAAGAGTGTTATGGCTGTTTAATCGAGGTGTAGGATGGTTGCGAGAACCACAGGAAACGGCCGCTCTTTACCGCTAGCTGTTGAAACGAAAAATTCGTTTGCGCCGACGTCGTTCAGAGAGACCTACCACGAAACCTACCGTTATGGCTGTTTAATTAAGCTTGTGGACGGATAAGTTGTACAAAGCGACCCGAGAATTTTAACCATGCAATGGTATCCTGGGGTCTCTACTAATTTTCGTATCAGCTTCGCCAGGCAATCGTGAATACAAAATTTTTTTCACTCACGATTCAAGTTGAGCAGAATAGAAGTTGAGCTGTGACTTATGAGAAACCCGAGTAAACAAAAATTACTCGGGTACCCGGGTACTCGGGTAAACAGCATTACTCGTGAGATACCCGGGTAAACAAAAATTACTCGGGTACCCGGGTACCCGGGTATTCATAGGTACTCGGGTACCCGGGTAAAAGTCCGAGCTCTAAATAGAAGTAGTGGTTTCGTACTCGTTGGGAGCTTAGGAAAGTTGCTTGGAGCGGAGGTTGTACTAGATATACCGAAAGTTAGCTTAGTTTAGTTGCGGCTGTCTTGTAGACAACTTGGGGTGTGGTTTGTTCAGTGATATTTCAAGTCAAACAACAGGCGTCGCGGTAACGACTAGACAGGGTTGACCGCTGAGATTTTCTCGTCGAGCAATGTCTCTATTCGAGGACAATATTTCAAGGATATAATGCAGTTATCGTGCAAACGGGAGTCTGAGGGTTTTCCATATTCTTGTATATTCTTGTGGGATCAGGACCCCCAGAACGCTAATATATACAGTAGGAGATCGGGAAGTATTAGGTGGTTACGTGGGTGAGCGCGTTAGTCGATCGGCTACCACCAGTGAGGCCTGGGTTCGATTCCCGAGGCAGCGGGTTCCCTTTTATCTTGCATGTTCTTGAATATTCTTGTACGTTCTTGAATATTCTTGTATATACTTGAATATTCTTGTACGTTCTTGAATATTCTTGTTGTACGTTCTTGAATATTCTTGTATATACTTGAATATTCTTGTACGTCCTTGAATATTCTTGTTGTACGTTCTTGAATATTCTTGTATGTTCTTGAATATTCTTGTACGTTCTTGAATATTCTTGTACATTCTTGAATATTCGTGTACGTTCTTGAATATTCTTGTTGTACATTCTTGAATATTCTTGTTGTACGTTCTTCAATATTCTTGTATATTCTTGTCTATGTCTGGTGTGTAAACATGAGAATCGGCATCGCGCGAAATGCAACACGTCCGACGACAGGAATCCGAAGCGTCAGAAGGCTGCAAAGTGTGCGACCGAAAAAGGTTCAGTAGAGAGAAAGCGTTTGGACGCGGGCCCCTAGCAATAAACGCCTAGTGGAAGAAAAAAGCGAATCGAATCAGCGTTTCGGGCAACGATTATTACGAGTGCGCGACGTGTGTACGCAGTTGCGAGCTGTCCGATGCAGCACACGGCCACTCCTCTTCCACGTCCGGCGCGGCGTGCCGTTGCATGTATTGCACCGATGCAACACACCGATACATCGAATAGGGTATAGAGGTATACATATGTCGTTGCGTCCGCGAGCTGCGCGCAGATATTACCCGATGACACGGCTTCTCGTCTGGAACGCGACGTCGGTGGACACTTCGGATAATTGGCAACAAACTACGAGCAATGAATGCGACCCGTGCTCGAACCGCATTATCGCGATGAACTTCTCCGGCTGTTTCCGACAAGGGAAACCCAGGTTCCCTCCGCCTTTGTCGACAGCTTTCCTTTTTCCTTCGATTACGATTTTCCCTTCGCTCGGATTCAACGGCGACCGTGTCCCCGCAATTCCGTTAGGACAATCGATAGTCGAAACGAAACCTGCTGGCTTTTTGCTCGACTCAACTCGTCGTCGTCGTCGTCGCTCGTCCACACCGATCGATAGACTCTTCCTGCGGGAGAGATACCTTTCGCGAACGTTTCCCGTCGAATTCCCGGAGACGATTCACCAACGTCCCCCGCAACCCCACGCCGCAGAATCGGTCAATATTCAGACAAACAAACGCCGGTTTTTGCACAGCCGATCGATAGCCTTCCGATGATACCTTCCGCGAAACGTGTCGCACGGGAAACGCCTCACCCCATAAACTGTCAAACCCCTCTCTCTACCCTTCCTCCCAGCTCCACTTGCCAACCGACAATTTTTATCTAATTCTGCAGTTTTTTCGCCGGTTTTATAGCGCGATCCCGCTCTACCGATTGGCACACTTTTCTACCTTCGACAACACACATTTTTATCCAGCGGCACGGGTCGCTTCTATCGGCGGCCGACGATCAAAGGTTTGATCGAAGTATCTTTATAAAACGTACCCAGGTGTTCAGTCTGTCGTGAATGGACTGCGGATGTTTATGGGTTTGTAGCGTCTGCTGATTTTTCAGACCGCTACGTTCGGGATCTCTCGTTTGTGCGAGGCATCGGCGCCGCGGTCGCTGTGCACCACCGTTATTTTTCGTAAAATTCTGCTCGGTAAAATGGCGAGTCCAACATCGGGGAGTTGCAAGAAATATTAAAATGAAAGAGGGGCGGTCGCTTCATAAACATTTTTTCTCAAACCAGCTGTTATTTGCTGGGAAAATTGTCGCATTTTTACAAACATTTTTGTGAAACGTGCAATTATTTTCCCTGGAAATTATTGTATTTTTACAAACATTTTTGTGAAACGTGCAATTATTTTCCCTAGAAATTATTGTATTTTTACAAACATTTTTGTGAGACATGTAGTTATTTCCCCTAAAAATTATTGAAATTTAAGAAACATTTTTGTGGGACATGTAGTTATTTTCCTTAAAAATTGTTGAATTTTAAGAAACATTTTTGTGAGACATGCAGTTATTTTCCTTAAAACTAATTGTTGTTTAAGAAACATTTTTGTAAGACATGCAGTTATTTTCCTTAAAAATGCTTGTTGTTTAAGAAACATTTTTGGGGGATATGTAATTATTCGTCCTAAAAGTTGTGTTAATGTTTTCGTGGGGTCCCGAAAGCGATAAGGATAGCCTCGGTAACGTCGTCACGGCGATCCGTTCGATACTCTCGCCCATATCCGACGCAATTTCGTTCGATTCCATTACCTGTCCGCGATCCTCCCTAATTCCGATCCCGTTTCAGTAGTTCGGTGTCCGTCGCGAAGACGTTCCACCACCGGAAATACGAATCGAACGGCAGCCATAACGATTTCCTCGTTCCGACGACACGCGACCGCGTTATCCAACTTTCGGAATGGTTCGCGATACTCTGCTCCGTCTGCTCGCTAAACGATAATGGCGAACCTTGGAAGGCGCTAATAATTGAACCGATTGATCTATACGATTGGTCACTTCCGAATGAAATCAATTTACAGAAATACGTGATTGGCTATTTACAATAAAATTTAATGGGATTAAATCATTTATTTTAAATCATTTTATTGTTTCCACTGCAGCTTCATTTAATTGATTCGGTAAAAACTGAGTAATTGAATGACGCTGATAATACTCTGATGGTTAATGGAAGACATTGAATAGATTTTGAACAAGAAACTGCATACATTAATTCCACCAAGGAATTGTTTCAATTATCTGGCGCATTAATTTAGTAAAATTGATGATGGTTAATTGAAGATATTAAATAGGATTCAAACAAGAAACTGCACACATTAATTCCACCAAGGAATTGTTTTAATTCACCGGCTCATTTTTTTCAAAAATCATCGCGTCTTCGGGGCAGATACAGAAACAATTCTCTCTCCTGGCAAACAGTGTTCGTTGTTCGAGAACGAACGGTCGTGTAGGCAGATAATTTCGCCGGGTGCACATCCCAGTTGATACTCCTGTTTGCCAGGGGAGGAACGTTTATCGGCGCAGTAAACCTCTAATTCCCGTTTCCATCGATTTGCCCTAAAAAAGGAAAAAAAACGCACACACACACGCACACACACACAACCGTGCACTCCCATAAAGATCCGCGGGTCCAGTAATGACCGAGGCGGTCGGTGCTCGATCTCTTTTGCATCGTTTTACGGATCCGTTGATCGTCGAGCGCGCGGTCTCGATTTACGAGCGACGAGCCGAGCGAAATTTACGGGACGTTGCGTCCGAAGAAAGTGTAGAAATCAAAGCAGCTCTCGCGGCTCTGTTTCATTTTATTTCCCTCGGAGTGTGTCGTGTCTTATTGGATACGCTTCGTCTGAAAGTCTCGTTTCCTCCCAACAGTTTCAGAGCCATTCCCGGAGCCTTTTCATACTCCGTGCCCTCTCTCGCACAATCATCGCTGCTGTCGTTAAGAATCTCGCGTGGGCCGTTCGTTAACATCTTAAGCGGCCGAATATCAACCTGAAGAAGTCTCAAGAATTAATTTAATTAGTGGATTCTGAACTAAAAAACTGATACGTTTCATTCGAGAAAAGAATTTCAAGAAATCATACTAATTACTGTGTACTGACAACATTTTTATTCTATTCCATGTGCCATCTAAATACTGTGGTGCCCAAGGTGGTTCGGAACCCACCTTCATTCTAAATTGTAGGTCCCGTCGCGAAATAATTCTCACATAAGAATTAAAAAAGCGACGTTAAATAATAATAAAAAAAAAACAAAAAACATTTTTATCAATCGTTTTATACATTATTCGTTGTGAATTCACCTTTAACCGGTGTGCTAGGATTAATCGTAAAGCACAAGAAGTTTCAGATTGTTCAAGTTGAATTACTAATTAATGTATTGTTTAATTAAACCATGTTTCACTTGTTTTATTTACGGTGCGACAGAGTTTGCAGCTTCGACTAGAAGTTGTTCGACGTCCCCAGGTTGTAAGATTGCATCTCCGCGTTTCCTATGGAATTTCCCCGCTTATTACACGGCTCGTTTGCCGTGGAATCCTTCGGCGATTTACATCGCGCCACATTGCCGAACAATCGCGTGACGTTCCGGCGATTACGGAATTGACAAATTGCGCCCTAATTACCTCCGGATAGCATAGCGCGGGGGCGGGATATCCGCCGAAAATGCGTGGTCTTTTCCCGGAAATTCTTCCACAGATCGAAATAACCGGTTATCCATTGTGTTTGAGAAAAAACATTCATCATTTTTGTCGTGGACAACGATTTCCATTTCGAACAATTTCCAAGAAAATTGGAAAAAAGTGAAAAGTGGGGGATTACTCTAAAAATCGTTCTTCTCAATTTTTAAAATTATTTTTTATATTGTAGTTATAATATTCGAGCACAAACTTAGCATAATTCAGCAAGACTGTTGAAATTATTTGACCCTCAATTTGACACATTTTTCCAAAACTTTGTGTGATTTTTATTATTTTTTTTAATATGGAACACATTATTTAAAAACCTTTTTGCTTTTGTTTCACAAGGAAATGAGGTGTGGATGAGATTTAATTCAACAAGTGGGGTGCTAACTTCTAAGAAGCTATAAAATTTATGTGACACTGTGATAATTACTTTTTATGTCTAAAAATTCTCTTAATCTTTTTATTATTTTAAATCGCGTCTCCCAATTCTTGTTAAAAGTGGATACTCTGCTTACAATGCTTTGTACGCGCGATTTCCACGAAATTTTCGAGCCGTTGCTTCCGGTTGGAAATCGAGACGATCTCGTCTCGAGCCAGGATCCTCGTGGATGGCGAATTAATGAACGGAATTGACGTCACCGAGCCGAACGTCAACGCGTTCCTCGATATTCCGGTAAAAATAAGCGGCGTTATTTCGGCCGACGATTGGTGGGCAGGTCGCGGCCGGAAGAGCGATCCGGGTTGCTAGTGGAACGGACAAAAGACTGCAGAGCCAACCTGGAATCGAGTCCCAGTTCGATTCGAGCCTTGCACTCGTCCTGCGCGAATTTCGGGATGCATTTGCCAGCCTGCTACCGTCATTCGTGCCCGAAAAATCACGGCAAACCGAGTTACCATCGCGAACACGATTTACCCCAGAAATTATTCAATTGATAGTTCAAGGGACGAATCATCCCTTTCACCAATGGTTCTTCAATTTTTTTTCGGACATAGCTGTGTACGACAATTTCCAAAAATTGTTGGTCTACAAATCTATTTAATTTTGTAAATAAGTAATTTTTTATCGCGATCGACATATTAAGATAATAGGAATTTATTTATTTTAATATTTATTTACTTTCTTATTTTCTTTTTCACTTAATTAATATTCATGTTGCATTTACGTTGATAAAATTTGATTACGTCTTTGCAACTGTTCATAATCGAAAGGTTATCCATTTAAAAGGTTAACTCGAATCTAGTGAATTCATTGTTAATTTGTGTTTAATGAATTCATTGTTAATTTGTATCTAGTAAATTCATTGTAAACTTGTATCTAATGAGTTCATTGTGAATTTGCACTTAGCAGAATGTCATTGTCAATTTCTATCTAAAGTAGGACACGTTTCTGTTCTCAAGTTGCATAAACCCACGTGCATTTTGCAATAAAAAATTTAAACTGTAATGAATCGACATCGAATTGTTTTTCGCCTTAACTAGAATCTAGTGAATTCATTGTTAATTTGTGTTTAATGAATTCATTGTGAATTTTTATTTAGCGAATTCATTGTAAACTTGTATCTAATGAGTTCATTGTAAATTTGTTCTCAAGTTGCATAAAGCCACGTGCATTTTGCAATAAAAATTTGAACTGCAAAGAATCACGATCGACAATGAATTGTTTTTCGCCTGACCGAGATATAATTCGCTATACAATTGCAAATGTAATTTATTCAATGACAGATCTCTGTTTCATCAGAAAAAGTAATTGAGTCGAAAATATTGGAAATACAATATCACAGAAACGAAACACCACACAGTATACGAAAAATAAAAAAAAATAGCATGGGAAATAAGAGTGTGTAGCGAGATTGAAAATGCACGATTCCGCTAGCGTGAAATTCGAAAAAACAAATGCACACACACGGTTTGATATATTGATTTCGTAGAATCGATTTTCCGTTAGAAACACGAAGGTTACAAATACGAAGAATACACGTGTAGACAAGTTGCATTTTGTTTCGGAGGAAATAGTCGAGGAAAAATGATTGAACAGACAATATGTGACCACAAAAAACGAGAAATGTAACGAGGATAAAAACAAGTATCGAAAACGTTAATTTTGAACAGTGGAACAGACCGATTTTCGAGAGAAGTTGTCGAATGGAAAATGTGTCGAATATATAGTCTGATCGTTGCTGACCCGTTCTACTTACCGTAATGACTAGACTGCAGATGTGCATCGAAATCCAGAAATTTCGAGAGCAATCTACGGAAAGTAACATCAGAGAGAAAGTCTTGAAATTAAATACAGAGAACAACACTGTGAAAACGTGCGGTGGCGTCAAAGATTTTTTTTATTTTTCCATACGCGGATTAAAAAAATGTATAACCACCGCGGCGTACACGTGCTTGAAATACCTCGTGGAAATATTCACGATAAAATTTCCACTTATATCTCGATGAACTTTCGACTTATCGTCATTTATATTTATAATAAAATCGATCGTTTATGCTCGCGACGACTTCAGCGAAAAAATCGAGCAGGGTTGTTCTTTAATTTAATTTTTTTTTCTTAATTACGTACGTTGAAATTAATTCGATACTCCGTGTTTGCATTACAATCGTGTCACAAACAAGCTTTCTCCCTTAATTGGACGTCACCTTCGCTCCAATTTAAATCACAAGGGCTAATGATTCCGCTAAGCATCACGCGTGTTCGCCAGCTAGGATCCATCGATTTTACGGTGAACCGAGGCCTCAGCCGTCGAAAAATGTTACCCTGCGCCTTCAATTTATTTTCGTACAAGGTATCGCTGCCTTCGTCATTACTATGCTGGGGATCCTCATGCATTTATAGCGAACGCTGTACGCGTGGATTCGATCAAAACACCAATTTTAATCGGGCGGATAGGTTTGTCGCTCCGTTTCGCTCAACACTAGTTTGTTGCCTCTACAAAGTAAATTCGTTCCATCTCCGAATTCGTCCATTCTACTTAAAATACAAAAAATGCATATCCGCATTGTTGTATAACCATTCACAACTGTCACCTATATAAAAATATAATCTCGTACAAAATACATTTCTTATTAAAAATTATTACTAAAATTTATGTATTGCATAGAAATACACATATATCGACTCTTTACAAATTTCATTTTCAATTTTGTCTATCAAATTACAAACGAAAAAAAAGTTTCTTTTGATTACAGACCGGAAGAATATTAAAATGCGATTAACTCTAGACTGCATGATTTTTTAAATTGGAATAAGAAAATTGAAAGAAGGTCAGGTTTTGTGTTTCATTTAGGAGAAAAATATTTTTAAAAAATTCAAACATTATTTTCGGAAAAATAAAAATAGTAATCAAGAACATTCTTAATTTACTGTATACCAGATTTGTTAACTGTATCAGATAAGATACACTGTGTAGCGAAGGGTTAATACCACTGTACGATAAAAATCGAAGAAACTCGAATGTATAATATTCTATCAATTCCATTCACTTTTCATTTTCTGGAGTTAATCGATTTGGCAAATGAGCGGCTGGGAATCTGTGTCGGCGAAGGCTGTGTCGGCGATTTCAATGTAACCCATTCTGTTCACGGTTTACGTTGTCGATCGGTGCGTTACGGAGCAGCGTGTATTCGGATAGGATAGCGTTCAGGATCTGGGAATTCGGTACGAGTGGAAAAAGAAGACTGGAGATAGGGGTGGTTGTAGGAGAGGCTGTTGAGAGAGAGAGCGAGTGAAAGCACGCGAGAGGGAGAGAGTAGGCAAGAGAGAGGGAAGGAAAAGGGAGAGAGTGGGAAAACTGGGGGTGGACGAAAGGGATGGTCGAGGAGAGGGGACTCGGTCGGAGGGCAAAAGGGGTGGGAGGATGCAAGGTGCAATCAATAGCGAGATTGCCCTCGCTCGGTAGCTACTCAACGCCAATAGAGGAACGTTATAGAGACGAGCGTGTAGAGCTGTCACGATTGCAGATCCGCCAGTTCGGTCCGGACCGGGCCGGGCCGATTTCTGCCTTTAACATCCCCGACCAACCCTCTTTCAAATCCATATCCACGCGTTGTTACAACCGCTTTCTAACTGGACCGAACGAAACCTCCATGTGCTGCCTTTCTTCTTTCCACCTTCGATGGTTTTTTTTTGTCACGGTTTGAAATGATCTTAGTTGAATTCAATAGTATCCAGGGTGGTCCTAAGGTATACGCTGAACAAAGACAATATACAAATTCATGTAACCTCTTAATTGAACAGGAAAATTTCTCTTATTTGTAAAGATGGATTCTTCTGAAAATTATGCTGAATGACAATTGTTAAATAATCTCAATTAATTAAACATTTAATAGTTAATACTTTTGAAAATTGTATGTTTTCGTGTTTTTTTTATTTATTTTTCTTACAGACGCAATTTTAAGTTAATTTTGAAAATGGTCCAAATCAGTGACCGAAACGTTGATTATTTAAAATAATTAGCAAAATTGCTTAGTTAAGTTTGTTTTTTACGATCGATATAAGAAGTTCATTTATTATGCTGAATGTGGTTGAATAGCCCAAGCCATTTTGGTAGGTCGGTCTCGCCCCTTAAATTTGACTCCGGCACGATAAAAAAAGGATAGGTGTTCCTTGTTAGAACGCTTTTGAAAAGAGAGGTCGAGGTACAATTTGGGGGACGTAGGAGGGCAAAGAGTGTCGTAAGAATGATCGATTCGTTTAACCCGGCCGATCCCGGTGGAAGGAGAGCGTATTGGTCTATATCCGATAAACCGTAATTTCACTTTCGAGCCTCGGCCTCTGTCTATCTCTCTCCTTTTCTCTCTTTTTGGTTCGCCTGGCGAAGATGGCTCGATAAAGGCAGAAGAGAGCGGCCGAACACAAGAAAATCCGGCGGAACGTGCCGGCTTCGAAACGTGGATTACCACTGGCGAGTACGTGGAGACGGTCGCGCGTGAAATATGCGCGAAGAACTGACCGGGCAATCGAGTGCCAGATATTCTACCGAGATAGAGAAATGCTCGGGACAGCGTTATGACTTTCGGAAGGGCCGCTTTCCTATTCGACGCACAAAACTTTTACAATGCTCCCCGTGCATTTTCGAATTCTGCTTGCTGGCTTTTTGGGTCGCGACGAGTCTCACTCGAGAGTTACTCGAACTGCTAAGAGAATAGAAATTGAAATGGCTTCGAGTTTTAGACGCTGCGAGATGTTTACGATTTTCGGGGATTGTAACGATTTGCTTCGCAGACCACTAAACATCACTATTTTACATTGCCTTTGTGAAACTAACAAGAACGCATGTATGCAAACTTTTACCCATTACTTTTACAATATTTTTGAGTATAAAGAACAGTACTACTTTTTCCTCTATCATTTTTTTTCTAATATTTTCTATGTACAAAAAATTGTTGGATAGTAATAGTCTGAACACCTTGTGCATAGCCAAAGAAATTTTGTTGAATAATTTCACGATTTCTAGTCCACATAGTAAACTAGGAATGTGTTTTCTTACTATGTTTATTTTTCTAAATATGTTGTTTGAATGTTTAAAAATATTTTTCCCTTAAATAAAACTGACCTTCGAACTCCTTGTTCAAAACAGTTATTTCGTTGTTGTGCTTGTCAATAATACGTACACACGTGACAACACGTACAATAAAATAACAACAACTTATAAATTGTACAATTAATAAATTGTTTAATGTGACCATTCTCGAGTAACATAGAAATGAAGACAAGAGGAGAATTCTCATTTGCCAAATCGTCAGGAATAAACAATAAAATAAGCGAGCACTTTGAGAATCCTCTTAAGGATTAAATAATCATGATACAGAGGAAGGAAGAGATTACCAGGAGGACACAGTGTTCAATTTCGTAATTTCTGGTTCGCTGATCGTGCTATTGTTTTTGAGTGTCAGGATTTGCTTTGTCGTTTCTACGCGACACAGCGTAGAATAAATTAGAGTAGCACTTTGAGAATGTTCTTAAGCACTAAAAAATCTCGACCGAGAGGAAAGAAGAGATTGCCAGACAGCACATAGTGTTTACAAATACTTGGTCCACAATTTACGTCGACTGTTATTCGATGACCGTGAACGTGCCATTATTTTTTAGGAGTGTCCGAGACTTATTAAGACAAGAGTGTCAGTATTTCCTTTGCCGTTTCGATGTCTGTATTAAAATATCTGTGTATCTCTAATATACCACATTCTATTTTGTAATTATTATATTCTGTTTTGTATGTGGCGTATTCCGTTCTTTTTTTGTAATTATGTTGAAATAAATCTCATATGAGATTTTCTAATAAAAAAAATAAAATAAATTAGAGTAGCACTTTGAGAATGTTTTTAAGCACTAAAAAATCTCAACCTAGAGGAAAGAAGAGATTGCCAGACAGGATAGTGTTTACAAATATTTGGTCCACTATTTACGTCGACTGTTATCGAGTGGGACACGAGGGTCAACAAGACAAGGGCATCAGGTGTAAATACGAAGCACGCCATTCGATGACCGTGAACGTGCCTCGTGTGTTCTTGTAGCGTCATCGTAGGGGGGTTGCAGCGATCCAGAATTTCGATCGAGGAGCTAATTCGAGGGTGTTGCAGGTGACAGGGGTAAAAATTCAGCGTGTCGCACGAGGGAAGCGAGGGCTGGCTCTCTCGAGGAGGGTTGTGAAAGAGAATCGAACGGTAACGGGGAACTAAAACCGTCTCCTCGGACTGGAAGAGAGAGTATCCAGGCTTAATCGGATTAGACGGTGCCGCCGGGAGAGAAGGAGGGTATTTCTGGCGTGTAGCCCGAAGTGGCCGGAGCCTGCGACGCGGAAAATCTCCGGTATAAAGTAGAATGTTAAAAATAAAGGCGATCGCGTCGAATAGGCGAGAAAGTAGACGTCGCAGCAGCCGAAGAGGAAGGAACCAGGAGAGAGAGAGGAGAGTGACTCCTCTCAGGGGGTGTGGGGTTTTCGATCCCCAGACCTGGATATAGGTCAGGACGGTTGTTTTCTTCAGAATTTCGCCGTGCTGCCACCCTCCCCTCAGACTCCACCCTCGTTCCCGTTTCTGTTGCAATCCAGTCGAATTATAAGAAGTCAACCTGAAACGTTCGACGTCTGTCTATTTTAGCCGCGAATGGCAGCTGTACCCCCAAGCCCCTGGGAGCTGACCCGGTCCTGAGAGGTGTACGTCTCTACCCCCCAGAACCCGGCTAATCAATTTATGTTTCTCTTGCCCCGCGGTCTCTATCTTTGGACCCGTTATCTCGTATTTTTATCTACGGTGGCCCACGAAATCTTTCGCCTTTGAGACGGTGCTGGAGGCTGTTGGCGGTATCACTGTTGCTATTCTTCTTTAAATGGAATGTTAGGAGAGATCTTTTTATGGGGGTGGGGGAAAATGCATGATGTACACCACAGAAGGGGTAGTAGATAGGATTTGATTTTATTCGAAACACTAAAGCTACCCTAGTAGCACAAAAATATTAGATAGATATTTTTTTCAAATATTGGAAAAATATTTCTTAAGCCACACTGTTTCATATTAGATAAATATTGGATCTAATTATTGCATGCATGTTTAAGAAGTGTGAATTGAATGTTTAGAAATTATAAACTAAATATTCAGAGAATATAAACTAAATATTACAAAGAATGTGAAATCAATATTTGAAAAATATAAATTCAATTTAAAAGAAGAAAAAATTAGAAAAACATATTTTTCTCCTAACATGAAATAGATATTTTCTGGCTGTTTAGAAAAAACAATTGTTACTTGATATGAAATAAATAAAGGTGGTTCGGAACCCACCTTAAAAACAGTAGGTCCCGCTGAAATTGGTTGCAATTAGACGATAGGTGAAATTGGAAAGAGAAGGGAGAAGAGTGGTGTATGGACTTGAAACCCTGAGGGGACCAAGTATCTATTTCCTATTTCCTATTCCTATATGAAATAAATATTGTATTAAATAATTCGTATTAAATATATATGAATTAAATATTGTATTAAACATATAATATTTAGTAATATATATTTTATTTAAATATATTAAAATATACAATATATTTTGTACTACTAGGGTAGTTGTTCTCGAGAGTACTCTGAATTAATGTGTTCATAATTTTTCATCTTTCTGTTCGAACGAGTGAACACTAGTCAAAAGTCTCGAGAGTAACTCTCTCATAGTTTTCCTCTCAGATGGACACGTACCTTAATGCGTCATCGAAATCGATACGGATTTGTCGAACCTCGCGTGTCTCCGAGGAATCTTTCTCCCGGGGCATTTAGTTGACATGGGCGGGAGGATAGCCGAGACGAATCACGACAAAAGGCGAACTGCTCGGCGATTCTAGAGGGGTGAGGGTGGGGAGTGAACGTCGAGAGAACGTAATGAGAGAAAGGCGGAAAAGAGGGCTGAGTCATGGGAACGGGTGAAAATTCTGGTGGACTGGGCGGCTAGGCCTGTGTTTCGCTTAAGTTCCACAAAATCTTGACACGGAAAGGAGCTGTGCAGCACGATTCTCGAGCACTCGTAACGCTCAAGTGGAGGGTAGAATAATAGGTACTCGGGGGCCGACCACCAAGTGGCAGCTAAGCCTGATTTTACACGCGAACTCGACCGACGGTTTTTCGATGTGACGAGCCAACCTAACACGGTAAAAAGTTGCAAACACACACCGTCGTGCAGCTGCCCCTTCTTAAGGCAACCCCTGTCCTAAAGAGAATCGTCTTTCTCGAGCAGCGGACAGCTAAACCACGAAGAAAATGAGAGGTGTATGTAGATTTTAATGTTTAGTCTTGTACCGTTGGAAAATCAACGAATTAGCTAGGAATTTGTGGAGCTGATATGTTTGCTAATGGCTAAAGGGGATGATAGGAACATTGCAGATGGAAAAATTGCTAAACCCCGAAGAAAATGAGAGGTGTATGTAGATTTTAATGTTTAGTCTTGTACCGTTGGAAAATCAACGAATCAGTTAGGAATTTGTGGAGCTGATATTTTTGCTAATGGTTAAAGGGGATGATAGGAACATTGCAGATGGAAAAATTGCTAAACCACGAAGAAAATGAGAGGTGTATGTAGATTTTAATGTTTAGTCTTGTACTGTTGGAAAATCAACGAATTAGCTAGAAATTTGTGGAGCTGATATTTTTGCTAATGGCGGAAGGGGATGATAAGAATATTGCAGATGGATAAATGAATCTTTATAGATTCCACCTTAAGCGAATCATTAATCATTACCAGATTTTATACATTTATTTCGATTATTAATGCGGATTTAATAAAGCTGGTCTTCGCCAATCCAAAAGAGTCCTCTTTATAAATATACAATGAAAACTTGTTCCTGTTCGATGTTTCCTAGCATTTTATTTGCAAATGCCATAAATGCGTGAAGATCCACGCAGTCTGCTCATTATGAACGTGACACTTTTCTCCTCGATTGAAGGAGACGGGTGCGTTCACAACGGTACGTGAATCGTTTCAGTAGCGGTGCTATCGAACTCGGATACGTGGAGGGATGAAGGAGTAGAACGATCTAAAGAGAGAGAGAGGGAGGGGAAGACGTCGATAGAGGTACACAGATAAAGAGATGGAAAGCAATACTTTTTTCCTCCGTTTCCGGAGCCTCGATTCGCGATTGGCACGATTCCACGGGAACTATCTCCTCCGCCTTTGGGGATAGACGTTTCTAACGACGCGACGAGACGCAACGGGACGAAACGGAAGAGTACCGTGACCGGAGGAAAGAGGGAGACGAAACCAGACGAAAGAGGAACGAGATTCGACTATGGTTCCGCGACACAACGCAGGTGCTTAACGACGCGAGGACCCGAAGAAAAGGCTCGTCCCCATGTCGGTGTAAAGTTCGCAGCCGGTGCCCGTTCGAAAGCGTTTCTATGGAAACGCGGGGAATTCTTTTCACGGGAAGGCGCGTTTCCGTCCGCGATCGTTTCGTTAACGATGTCTCGATCGATCGACACGGAAACCGACGACCTTACTCCGTGCGAACAGACACTCTTTTCTTCTCGAGGGTTGGATGCTGACGAGAGCGCAACAGAGAGAGAGAGAGATGAGCTTTAACGCGCTCTACCGCCTCTCGTCGTTTCCCTTTCGAAACTGAGCGCACGCGTAAACGCCACGTGCCGCTATCAAGCTAATTAAGTATTTTGTTACTCGAACCTTTGCACCCCGCAAACTGTCCCAGAAACTTGCGCTTCAACGTCGGTTGCTTCAATTACAAGTTCAACCAGTCTCCAATTCCATTTGTTTTTTCTAGTTTGCGTTTCAACAACTTGGTATAAATGCGTCAAGTGTGTAATAGATTGTAATGGAATTAAAAACCGATCTTTTTCTCAATTAAAAAAAACAGGAGATTGTATTTATTGATAAAAAAGACTTCTATGGAGATTGTGAACTAAAGAGCCTAAAGAGGTTTTCATTTAAAAAAGAAACGTTCGTGTAAACGTTCTCGCAATATTCTCATATTTAAATATTTCATTTTGTGGACCGTACGAATGAATAGAAATTAGTTTGATATTGGCGCACAGGTTCGGTCAAAGAATCAGCAAAGCAATTTAGCAATTTATGTAATTTTTCTTAATTCTCATATTTTAATGATGCCGCTTTTCAAATGGAATTAGTTTTTTACGTTACATGCGCGATACGTGAAAAATCAACATTGTCACTCACGGAAATTGGACGAAAGAGGATCGCCGTCAGGCCGATCCGGCGACGATTAAATTCCCCTGATTCCAGTCGTTTATCAGGCCGCTTAAGCCTTCCCTCCGAGATAATGCGGACCGTTCCGTTCCCGTCGAAGCCGGTTTTTCGCAAGAGCCGCGGATATTCGTCACCGAGGCGCTCCCGCTCGGCGTGCTCGCGTTTAACCGCGGCTCCCGTTCATTTGAAATTGTAATGCGCCGAGGAATTCATTCGCGCCGACTCGCCAACTCCATACATTACTCGTTCCGTCGCGGAATCCGACTTTCGCGTGTGTATCGGGTCGAGATTACCGGCGATCCTATCCGATTCGACAGCTGCGAGCCCGCGATCCCAATAAACCACTGCTGATCTGGTCAATTTCCCAATTTTTCCATCTGCAATCTCCCTATCATCCACTTTCGCCATTTGCAAAAATATCAGATCCACAAATTCCTAGCTGATTTGTTGATTTTCCAACAGTATCTTTAATAACCATATTCTATTTTATAATTTTTATATTCTGTTTGGTATGGGGTGTTTTTTTGTAATTATAAGTAATAATTATAAATAAAAATTATAAGAATAAGTATATAATAAATATAAATGTAATAAATAAGAATTACAAAAATGTATCCCTTGAAGATGATCCATGCAGGGATCGAAACGTTGAGTTCAATTAATTTGCAAAGTTTCATTTTTATTACATTTTCGATCGAGAAGTTTTTCATTTATCATTAATACAAATGTGCTGTGATTATCGATCGTAAGATTGTTAATAACAAGATGTATCGATGATGCACACTTGCAAAATTGCTTGTATGTAATACAGTTGTGAAAAATGATACTTGCAAATATTTGTATTTCTTACCCAAGGTCTGATCAGCACATTGTTAGTCCAATGATGAATAGGCAGCAGTAATAAATCACAATCTCGCGGATCCTAGACTAGATACCAGCGTAGCCAGTCTTCGAATCTGTTCTTTCGTGTCGAATCGAAGGAGCCTAACCGTAGGATGCTTGAACGTCTACGATATTGATCCGTATTCCATCCCCATGGAACGGGTCCTCCTCCGCCGTTCCTCTTCGATCCCCTTCTGTCTCTTTTCCACCAGGTTCCCTGATGTTTCGTGTCCGTTTTCGGCCCCCAGATTTCGCGTCTCTCTCTCTCTTTCTCTCTCCCCCACTCTCTTTCTATCATCTGTGTCAGTTCGTACATAGCTTTGAAGAGTCTCCTCGAAACGAACGAGAAGTCATCGTCCCGCGAATTCTTCTCTGTTCTCGGAGCAGAGGACCCCTTGTCCAAAGAAACGATTCTTCCGTCAGAGGATAGATTGGGAAGAGAGAGAAAGAGGATCGAACGGGATCGATCGTCGCGAATTGAAATCGGAACGCCATTCTCCGCGAACGAGGCGTTAGGATACTCTTCGGACACCGGGGAATTGTGCACGGTGGGCCATTCGAGTTCTAAAAACGATAGATATTCCAATAATCGAACAGATTTTTCATAGCGTACAATTTAGTATAATTTTTTAAAAATATTGATTACATTTTGCCCACCGTGGGCCAAAAACACTGGCAACTCATGTGAAAATATTCCGATAATGGACAACTTTTAACTGGAAGTTAACTAAACGTTTACTGTATAATATAGTATATTTTATCAAATATTGATTTGTTTTTAACTTGCAATTAGGTGCATTGGAAAATTGCCCACAGTGGGCCAAAAACGCTGGCAACTAATGTCAAAATATTCCGATACTGGACAACTTTTAACTGGGAGTTATCTGACCATTTATTGTATATTATAGCATGATATTTAACAATATTGTTTCATCAAAAATGCGAAAAACTCCTGTCGAAAATTTCCTGTCAATAATTATCCAACTTCGTTTACCGTATAGTATAGTACGATTTTTCCGGTTACTCGTTCATTATCCAACGCATCCACACACTTCCGAAATAATCCAGCCCGAAGTTCCGGAGATTGTTATTTACGATTTGGTTGTTTACTTAATTCATTTAATTTGTGACGGGATTAAGTATACCAGCCACGCATTTAAATCGTAATAAATTTCATTCTGCGGAGTCCGACATTTTTCGAATTACACCCCTAATGAATGTATTACAGTTGCGAACTTTATTCCCAACAATTGTACATGCATATGCTGTGTTGTTTTTCTTTCATTCTTTTTTTTCCGTTTCAAGTTTACCGCAAACAGGGAACATTGCGGTTTGATGATTGTTACTCGACGTAGATTGAAAAGAAGTGGCAGGATGATGATTAAAATGCGCGTTTCATCCCCTAAAAGGCTCTCCATGTTTCACTGTACAATTAACGCATTTCCAGCGTGATACGGTGCTCGTAAAAAATTGTACCCACGCCGCTTTCCGTGTTTGCTATCGCCAGTTTGGAACACTGGAAGTGACCATTAAAGTTTCACTCGGAATGTTTAATTGGAATAAATAATATTCAATCAGAATATTAAAAATTCCGCTCCTATTGATGTTTCCGTTCGAGATGTATAATTAAGATATTTTCCTTCCGATTTTCCAAGTTGTTAGAGAATCTCCAGCAAACTATAAACTTTAATAAAACTATGAATATATATCGAATTAAATAATCGTGTACTTAAGTATAATATCTGGAAAACCAATCGATCATTCTTCATCCCCCAACAGCAATTAAGACATTTTTCTTTCGATTTTCCAAGTTGGTAGAGAATCTTCAACAAACTGTAAACATTTAATAAAACAATGAATATAGATTGAATTAAATAATCGTGTATTTAAGTATAATATCTAGAAAACCAATCGATCATTCTTCATCCCCCAACAGCAATTAAGACATTTTTGTTTTGATTTTCCAATTTGTACGAGAATCTCCAACAAACTGTAAACATTTAATAAAACCATGAATATACATCGAATTAAATAATCCTTTCGCGAAATAATTCTCACATAAGAATTCAAAAAGCGACGTTAAATAATAATAAAAAAAAGAATTAAATAATCGTGTACTTAAGTATAATATCTAGAAAACCAATCAATCATTCTTCATCCCCCAACAGCAATATCGACTTCCACCCCTCCGAAACAGATGATTCCAATAAAACTATGATCTCGATGATCTCCAAGAACGTTACGGAATCCAATTGTTGGGCTCGCATGCTAGTCTTCTCCCTTTTGATTAATAAACAGCAAAGGGAACAGATTTCGCTAGTTTTAATGAATAAGGGAGACGGATAGAGAGCTTTTCAATTAGACTAATGCCGGTAGATACTACCTAATGGCGGTACGAATCCGTTTCTAATAAGCAGATCCCAGTTATAACGATGGCTGTCGTGTTTGTTTCGCATGGCGGCTTTATCGAGCAATCCGGAGAACTCTTATCCGATGATTTGTCTTGTGCCAGGGTCGCGACTGTTTCCTACGAGTCGTCGATAAAAATCGTGCGAGCGTAAGGGGGCTGCAATTTCGACTGGGGAAGATAAACGGGCCAGATAATACGTCCGGATATGCGGAAACGAGGGTGGATATCGAAATAAGGATGAACCGTCCACCCGGTATCTCGACACCTACTGCTCAACCCCCACGCTCGTCCAGGTGGCAATCCTGTATTTTTTTTATTTTTTATTTAGAAGTTTCTTCAATTAACCATCATCAATTTTACTAAATTGATGAGCCAGTGAATTAAAACAATTCCTTCGTGGAATTAATGTGTGCAGTTTCTTGTTCAAAATCTATTCAATATCTTTAATTAACCATCAGAGTATTATTTTTTTTAAATTTATAAGCATTTGAAACCCTTCTGGGTTTATTTTGCTTTACATGAATAATATAAGTGAATACAGTAATGTGAACACAGGAATAGTACACTAAAAATTTTCTAGGTACGCTAACGCTAAATATGTAAGTTACAGTTTTGTAAGAAGGGGTGGATGCTAATACAGGCTTTGATATTTGGCTTTGCTATAATTGTATCAGTATTAAGGGATAGTTGGAGGCCCATACTAAGTACAACCCTGTATTTAACAAACGAATTTCTCCATCTTCTTTTCTCCTTTACAGATCTTTTATTTTAAGGGTGATGGGGAAGTGCATTTTAAGCACACCCACTTTCCAGATCTAAAAAATAATAGTTAGAGGGATAGTGTGGGACTCACCCTGTTTGCTCACCCCATTCTTTGGTACCTCCTTCCAAACCTGTTCTTGGGTATTTTCTCCTTTACGCAGCTGAGTACAGTAAAACCTCAAACACTGTCCGGGAACGTCTTCCTAAACGTTGTCTAGTGCCCACCCCCTCCACTGGCTGTCAACGCTGGTGACACTTTTAAACCTCATACGTTCCTCAGGGTGAAAATTCACCCATTCAATATTTTCACATACTGTAAAATTATTCAACCTTTTATGTCTACGTCGTGAGATGTATTTCTTTAATTAATTAAATAAATTGAAGATTACGAACGCACAGGTTGGATCCTATGAAACTAAGCTGTTTTATAAATTTATATAACTTTTTATTTCGACGTTTCGGTCTAGTTTAAGACACGTTACAAAAATATATAATTGCGTCTGTAAACAAAAAAAAATTTTATGAAGGTAAAATTACATATTCCGTATTTCTTTAATGTATTGATTCAACGTGTAAAAGAAAACTGGGTGAATGGTTATCCTACTCTCTTTTATGCAGCTATTTTTTAGGGACATACGATCCGTAGTTCATTCTGTCCTTTTCTATGTTCGGCTCTCTATTGAAGTCTCGCTCGGTGCGGTTGGCGCGGTAGACGCAGTCATAAAAAAAAACAAATCATCAGTGTAAACGCTGTCTGCCCAGAGTACGCCTGTTGGACAGTATTCGAGGTTTTACTGTCCTGTTCAAGGAAGTACTACTATTTTAGGAGAACGCGTATAATTTGCAAATTTGCAGAATCATGAAGTGTCTCTGAAATGATTTAACCCAGATCCGCGAGAAATGTATTTTCGGCGAACGCCGACAATAAGAAAAATAGAGCGCCGTTTATCCACGAGTTGGGTCTAAGTGGAACGTATTAATTAAATTTTTGTGCGGCCGGTGGCGTTAATGTAACCCGGGGAATGTGGAGAGAGAGAGAAAGAGAGAGAAAAGAAACCGTTCGTTGCCGAGGTTCTCGTCGGTGGTGAGAGATTCGCGAGTAAACAATATCGCAGCGTCCCATGCGACATGCCGCGGAATACTGCGTCGCGATCGATATAGCGAAATAAAGTAGAAAGAGGAAAAACTTTTAATACGATATACGAGCCGCGTTCTCTTTCGCCCCTTGCCTCCTCCTTGCTGCTGTGTCCTCCGCCTCTTCCTCTCGTTCGGTGTCGTCTGCGGATTCCTATCTTCGACGTCGCTCGTCTATCGTTGTCTCTCCTGTCCTTCGATAAAATCGTTCTCGAGACGAGAAAGCCTGCCGTTCCGGACGAATTTCGAATTTTGCGAGGAGAACACTCGAAGAACACTTGTAAATAGGAAAACTCGCTCCCATACGCTATATTGCTAGTTTATTTGAACATCGTTCAAACTTTTACTTCCGTTTTATATCTCATTCAAGATCTTAGTTATTTGTAAATTATTTTCAAATCAAGTAAATCATTTTTGTAGAAGTTCGAACGTATTTTATGTGGCTTTTTTCTTTATATTTTGTTTACAAATTGTGCTAATCCTTTTGTTTGCTCAATTTATTGTAGATCCTATATGTACTTTACAGCTTGTCTAGATCCTTTACTGGTTTTGTAATTTCTTTGGAAGATCTGCAATGATTTAAGTCTCGGGACCGTGCTGTTTCTGAGATCGTGTAGTTCTACTGTATTTTTACAATCACTGCAGACATTTTTCATCCTACACAAAAATCCACAAGTTAACACTCAAACAAACCCTTAATTGATCAATCAACGATGTCCCAACTAATCAAAATTATTAAACAAAAAAAAATAGTCGAACATGAAGTAGCAATCATCTTGAAAAAAATCCACAAGTTAACACTCAAACAAACCCTCTATTGATCAATCAACCACATCTCAACCGATCAAGATTATTAAAAAAATAGTCGAATATAAAGTAGCCCTTGTATCTTGCAAATGAACACTAGCAACATTTATCTTGAACAAAAATCCACAAGTTAACACTCAAACAAACCCTTAATTGATCAATCAACGACGTCTGAACCGATCAAAATTATTAAATAAAAATTGTTGAACATGAAGTAGCATTCATCTTGAACAAAAATCCACAAGTTAACACTCAAACAAACCCTTAATTGATCACTCAACGACGTCTCAACTAATCAAAATTATTAAACAAAAATAATCGAACATGAAGGGGCATTCATGTTGAACAAAAATCCATAAGTTAACACTCAAAAATACCCTCAATTGATCAATCAACCACGTCCCAACCGATCAACATTATTAAACAAAAAAAAAATAGTCGAACATGAAGTAGCATTCATCTCGAACAAAAATCCAGAATCCAACAATGAAAAGTCTCTTTCCCGAATAAACCTCGAACTAAAACCCTGGGGACAAAATAAAAATCACGAAACAGTTTAATTAGCAGTTTCGAAACTCCTCGATCTGGTACAGAAATGATGAAATATTTCCAGGGGTAGCTCGTTGTCCCCGAGATGGTGGAAAGAGGAGCCAGACGCTGGGAACGAGGAGTAGAGAAGGGTAGCGACATGATTTTCCCGGGACGCGTCCAAGGCAAGGGCGAGAGAAGAGGGTTGGGGGTGGTTTGAGGAGGGGTTGAAGACGGTCATAGCGGGTCGGACGGATCGACGATACAAGAGGTGCCTGGGGAGTGCTGGACCATACGGCCTAGGCCGGGTTGCCCTCTTGTCCTCCTAAAAATTAGGAACCTTCTCCCCCTGGCCGTCTGAGATCCACCCCCGCAACCATAGTCGGAAACGGGGGTGAAATCTGCCGCGACAGTTGCTCCGATTTTGCTTGGCCAGAGAACGACGCCGGAATCCGAACCCCTCATTTATTCCGTCTAATCCGCACCAACTTTTCTTATCACTCTTCTAACTCTGCTCCACCCTCTGCTTCTCTATTTTCCAACCCCTGTTCCACGCGCATCTGAATTTCAAGTATTCGAGGAGAGAATACTTCTTCGAACCGCGCACCCCTGCTGGACACGATCCAATATTAACATCGGAACTACCGGACGTTAAATCTACATTTTTTTATAATAGTTAGTGCAAAATTATTAGTACAAAATTCTTTTTATTAGCTCGCTTTCTTGTCTGTTCGGTATAAATCTTGCAATTGATTTTATCTATATATGTATATAAAAAAACGAATTAAATTGTGCTCCATTGCAATTACGAATTACATTGTAATTTAATTGACTAAAGATCTGAATTATAAATTACAACATAATTCAATTACAATGTATTTTATAATTGTGCTCCATTGCAATTACGAATTACATTGTAATTTAATTGACTGAAGATCTGAATTATAAATTACAACATAATTCAATTACTTTGTAATTACAATTCTGGAGTAATTCAATATAAAAACGAATTAATCAAATATCTATTTCGGTATTTTAAAAAATTCAACCCCTAAGGGGATGAAAAGGGGTTGCAACGTTTGTATGAGGAATAGTTTGTTCGTGATTGGATTTCCTTGAAACATGGTCTTAATGCTCTTTGATATAATTAATCAAACACCTATTTCAGCATTTTTTAAAATTCATCCCCTAAGGGGGTACAACAATTTCATGAGGAATATATTGTTCCTGATTTGATTTATATCATACTTGATCTTAATGCTCATTGATACAATCTTAATGGGGTGAATGGGGGGTTGAAATGTTTTATGGAGAAACAAAATCAATTTTCGAGGCCATTAAACTAATAATAATAATCTAATAATAACGACACGATCGAATTTATTAATATTTCGTACGATTTCTATTATTAACAAGTATCAAAAGGATAAATTCAATATGTATCCGCATTTTCGTGTGGCGTTTAGGGGTCGAAGAGCATGAAAGTATATTTTCGTGGAGGCAGCTCATTTATTGAAGTACCACGTCACAGTTCCTTTTCTTCGGCTCTAGAATATGCTCCTTCGGACCGACCGAGCGGATTATTTGCCGGCCACGGTAAACTTTTATTTACGTTCCCGTTCTCTGGCCCCCACCGTTTTCGGCGTGTGTATGGTTTTATTGCGGCGGTAAACGCGGGCAAAAGGAGCACGAGGAGGCGAATGTAAATACGAAGGCGATGCGTGAAACCGCGGTTCTTTTTATGCGTTTACGGGGTTCGCGAATTTGTGGGACACGCGGACACGGCTGCTTTAACAAATATTAACGAGGTTGCCGCGCGTTATCCTCGCCGTAAGGAAGCTTTTAATTTACTGGGAGTTTTTTCCGCGAAATTTTTCCTCGTTCCAGGGGATCCCTTATTTTCGTGAATAATCCTCGACAGTTTACACGAAGAAAGATCCACGCTCTCCCGTTAGACTATCGTGTATAAATTTCCTCTAAAGAATTTTTTAACTTGCCAGCAAATTTAAAGATATTAATACTTTCACCCTCCTGAATTTTTCTGTTTGTAAAATAATCTCCGAAAAATTGTTTACAGGCTTCCACTATTTTACTATGCGATTATTATTTTTAAATCTCAAATAATATAAAAATTCAATATAAATTTCGAATAATATTAAATTTTATATAAACAAATCAATATATATAATTTTTTTATATGAAAATTCAATACAAACCTAAATTAAAATATTAAAATATTATTTGAAATTCAATATTAATCCTCAAATAATATAAAAATTCAATATAAATTTCAAATAATATTAAATTTTATTGATAAATAAAAACAAATTCTAAATTTCTTACTTTATAAACACGTGTAAATTAATTTTTTAAAGAACCCAACATTTTGCTTATGAAATTATTTTAAATGTGCATCCAACACTTTTATTGCTGTTTTATTTTGATTTCACGGCTGCGTTGGTGAGACGTGGAAAACGGTGTTAAACGCAAGATGATATTGCAAAAAGGAGTGGAGAATGTGGAAAATAAAATCTTCCCGAACAATGCGGCTGGTTCTGAATTTATCGGATGGCGCCGTGGAAATTTTGCGAGCGAGACTATCCCAGGAACGAAGCATCGTATGAACGAAATTTATTCCACGTTTTCGACTTGTGTTTGTACAGAGAATAATCTGTGGCCCGTTCTACCCGGCGTGTACACCGACGCAACGGGAAATATTTGATCATTTGTTTGGTGAAATACGATCTCTGTTTCCCCACAGAAAAAGATACGGACGCCTCGGTTTTGATAGAGTTTCGGTTAGCGGACATTACCGGGCAACGAAAGGCAAACCAGAAATTATGAAACAAATAAAACTGCTTTGTTTTTGACATTACGCGAAGTTGTTAATAAAATAAAACAGCAATAAAAGTTTTGGATGCACATTTAAAATAATTTCATAAGCAAATTGATGACGTCCGTAAAAAATTAATTTACACGTGTTTATAAAGTCAGAAAAGAATTTGCGAAAAATGTGTGCTATCTAATATCAATAAAATTTAATATTATTTGAAATTTATATTGAATTTTTATATTATTTGAGGATTAATATTGAATTTCATTCTATTTTAATATATTAATTTAGGTTTATATTGAATTTTTTCATATAAAAAAGTATATATTGATTTTTTATATAAAATTTAATATTATTTGAAATTTATATTGAATTTTTATATTATTTGAGGTTGATATTGAATGTTCATATAAAAATAATAATAATAACCGTACAGTGAAGTAGTGGAAGTCCATAAACAATTTTTCAGAGATTATTTTACAGACTGAAAAATTCAGGAGGATGAAAGTATTAATTTTTGTAAATTTGCTGGCAAGTTAAAAAATTCTTTAGAGGAAATTTATACACGATAGTCTAACGGGAGATTTATATTAAAAAATTATATATTAATTTTTTATATTTAACGTCGGTTTTTGAATTCTTATGTGAGAATTATTTCGCGACGGACGAGAAAGTTTGACGCGTTTTAATGACCCAGTAGATCTCATCAGAAGTCAAACAGAATTTCCCGAGCGCGATAAAAATGTTCCCAGGATCAATACGCGAGGCGATTGTAATTTTTAACGTCCCAGATTACGAAGTCCTTCATAAGCCATAACTGTGCGCGCGAGAGGAGTGATAAATAAAGAGGTCGCGAATGAACGAATTGAACGCGCAGAGACGCGACATCTTGTCTGTCGCGAGGAATCTATAGCGCTGCCTCCGCTGGCTGGACGAGCGAGAAACGAGGGTCCGTGGAATGAAAAAGTTCGTTGTTCTTCCCGTGGTTACTATCGCGGTGGACCTGATCGATGGCAGCTTACGCTTCAACCGAGGGTGTTATTTTCCTCGGGTTAACATCGACGCCGCACCATAGATCTTCCCCGGATTGTCCACTTTTTCCGCGTCCTCTTCTTTTTCTCCTCCGCCATCCTTCCAATATTCCCCCACCAGAGACTGTATCATCGCGCAAATGAATTTCCACCGTGATCCGTACGATCCTCGACGAACCACTCTTCGATCCACCTCGTAGCGGCCATCACTTTTTTTCCCCATCCGCGAACCCTCGCGACAGAATTGCATTTTCCGGGGAAATTCACTGTTTTCCAGAATTTTTTTTCCAACGATCATTAGCCAGTGAAAAATTCCGGGATTTCGCAGTGATGTTGACGAATCTCTTAAGCAAAATATATCGAAAGAGCTATTCGATACTTTTCAAGTATCGAATTCTTATTAGTGCGTCGACAAATGGCTGCCTATCGTTACATCGAAACTCCTGAATAATCTTTTTGTCAAACTAGAAGGTACTATCTTAAGTGTAGAATTTTTTTGGAAATTGTTGTCTATATTTATTTATCGCGTTGTGTATATTTATTTATCTCGGTGCTTTTTCAATTACATTATTGCAAATCGCATTATTGCAAAATTATGCACTATATATACTCGTATTGATTTTTTCAATAATTCATTACTAACATTTAAAATGCAACTAGGCATGATTATATGATAATACCATATTGATTGTACCACTATCATTCAGCTCGTTTATAATAAATAATAATAATAATAATAATACATTCGAAACTTTAAAAAATCAGAGAATGAGTACTTGCAGAAAATTGATGTGCTTATAAATAATTAAAAAGCGACTAGCATTAGAGGCGAAAAAATGCATTTCGTTTCGAGGGGGTGGTTTTCCTGAAAATCGAATATAAATAGGACTGCCTCCCCTTCCGTGGCGTTCCAATTGTATCGTACATTGTTTGCGCAATAAAGACGTATAAGATACGCCCCGTCGGTCGCGTATCGATTTTATTTAGCGACCGTTGGAAAAATGACGCGGCACCAAGGTATTTTTGCCGGTGACCAGTACTGGAACGGAACGGAACCAAACGGAAATCCGCGAAAGTGCTCGGTTATATTTAGAGCCCAGGACACACGTCCGATTCGGTTTCGTTCCGCAGTGGTTCGTGCCACCCCCGCGTCGTCATTCTTCGTAAATATTCGAATACTTCGCTCCGGAAATAACGGGGAGACCGTCGAGACTCTCTCGGTGATCTATTCTCTGTGCGCACATGTGAACGTGAATTGTCTTGGTCGGATTCTGGGAGCTATGCTCCACATTTTAGACCTGGTACAGGCAGTGGCGGCTCAAGTCGAGTGGAGGCCCGAAGCAGTAAAAATTTTAGGGCCCTTGAACTTAAGTTAGAAAAAGAATTGTAAGAAAATTCTCATAAACTTAATTTTTCGTAAATAAATTGAATTTCTTTTAAAAAAAAAAATGGATGCTGCGAATTCGGGGCCTTATGGTATTCAGGGGTCCAGTGGAGGCCCCAAGTGGTAAAAATTTTAGGGCCCTCGAACTCAAGTTAGAAATAGAAGTTGGAAGAAACCTCTCATGCACTTGATTCTTCGTAAATAAATTAATTGTTTTGTAAAAGAATGAATGTCGGGACCCAATGGCGGCTCAAGTCAAGTGGAGGCCCCAAGTGGTTAAAATTTTAGGCCCTCGAACTCATGTTAGAAATAGAAGTTGCAAGAAACCTCTCATAAATTTAATGTTTCATAAATAAATTTAATTTTTTATAAAAGAATGAATGCTGCTAATACGGGGCTCTATGGTAGCTTTGGACCCACAAATTTTGGGCCCTCGAACTCAAGTTAGAAATAGAAGTTGCAAGAAACCTCTCACAAACTTATTAACAAAAAAGGGAAGTAATGGAAATATTTCATACCCTTACACGTTAAATAAATTCCTTAGAAATTCTGGGCCCTATTAGTCCACTATTAGATTCGCCATTAGGTACAGGTCCCCCAAAAATAGTAGCGTAGTGTGTTACACAGGATTTCCTCGCAGGATTATTTTTCCGTACCCCCTCTACCTCCAAAATCATCATAACAATGTTCATTACACAGAATAATCCCTTAACATTTTTCTAGCAGGATTATTCCTACCTCCTCCACCATAAATTCATCATAACAATATTCATTACACAAGATAAATCCCTCAACGTTTTTTTAGTAGGATTATTATTCCCTGTCCCTTCCCAAAAATAATCGGAACAATGTTCATTGCACAGAATAAATCCTGCAACGTTTTTTTTTGGAGGATCATTTTTCCTGCGCCACGTTCTACCCCAAAATAATTTTATAATAATGTTGGTTATACAGGATAAACGCTTTGGTATTTTTTTCCATAGGATTACTAATTTATATTTTTATTGTCTTATATTAAACAGTAAAAGTTTCAACACAGAAGGGTTGAGCAACGAAACAACCAATGGTAACAATAATAAAATAATAAAATGGCAATGTCCAAAGATTAACAACATTACACGACGAAGCACTGATTAAATTCATTTGAAAATGGCGTTGAAATTGGCAGAGACTGTTCGGTACAAACAAGCCCCAAAAGCTCCATCAGAGATCAAAGATACACGAAGCAATCTTGGAGTCCACAGCGTCGATTACCGAAAAAAGGCAGCACAGCATTGAACAAGGGGTCGCCTTCTGTCCCGCATTAGACTCAAAAAGAAAGTAACCGCAGCGGGTAGCCGAGTTCAGCGATTCCGAGGAGTAGCCACTGGGCACAAAGGAAACAACTCGATTGAAAGTTTCCCGGGGCCGGGGTGCAACTGCGAGTACACGTTGCACGGAATCCGAACGTGAAATTCGATCGGAAACTCGGACGGTGTAAGCGGTGTTTAATGGATTGGAAATGGGATATCTTGAACGAGCTGGATGAGAGAAAGAGGGGGGAGAGAGAGAGAGACTGTCGCGCGACGGATCTGCGATCAATGCGCTCGAAAATAGGGGATGAAGAGTGAAAAAAATGTACGCTTGGTTGTAGCACTTGCGGTTAAACGAAAAGCCGAAAGATGTAGTAGAAAATTAGCAGAATCTTTTATACCGACACTTTTTTCATTTAAAAGTCGAATGCTTTTAACAATTTTGCTAAAAAATTGTTTAAAAATTCATTAGCTTTCGTTACAATCTGTGAAATAGGGGACGAAGAACGTCTTTCGTTTACAATACAATAGCAGTGCAAGAAAAAATCGCAGATCAATTTTTGAGACATCATTGTAAAGGGGAAGCTTCATTTTACAAGCTCACTTTCAAAGGAATACACAGAAAATTTTTTTAGGCTCCCTAGAATTAGATATATTATAGGTAGGTAGAATAATAGGGAATGTAAAGAACGTCTTTCGTTTGAAATACAATAGCAGCGCGAGAAAAAATCGCATATCAATTTTTGAGACGACATTGTAAAGGGGAAGCTTCACTTTACAACCTCACTTTCAAACGAATACAGAGAAAAATTATTTAGACTCCGTAGAATTAAATATATCATAGGTAGGCAGAATAATAGGGGATGTGAAGAACGTCTTTCGTTCAAAATACAATAGCAGCGCGAGAAAAAATCGCAGATCAATTTTCGAGACGTCATTGTAAAGGGTAAGCTTCACTTTACAACCTCACTTTCAAACGAATTCGGAGAAAAATTATTTAAGCTCTGCAGAATCGTTGGAATCCTCAAAATGAAGAATGAAGAGCGAGAAGAAGGTAGGAGAAGGAAAGAAAGCAAGATGGAGGACGCAATAGAGAGAAAGATATACGAAACCGGTTTTGGAGACACAACTTTTCCTTTCTCACGAATGTCCCTTTGTTTCGCATTATCCTGGGCCGTTTCTCTGGAAAGCTGCCAGCCTTGGGAACGTTTTCGGCCGATTGCCGGCCATCGGAAACGTCGGATACGAACAGTGGCACACCGGCTGACCCCGTGATCACTATGATCGTCGGACCCGACGTTCCCCAGGGTAGTTTTTACGAGGAACTGCACCGAGAAGCCGAGAGTCCGGCCAGATAAGAGCGCGCCGGTGATCTATTAACCTTTTTACGGCCGATAGAAAATGTAACTACGACTCGTAAGGGCCGGATAAAAACGGCGGAACGACCCGGCCAAAGTCCCATTCCCTTCTATTCTTCGAAACGTCGGAAACTCCGGCCAGTTTGTTGCGCTGGAGAACCGATCTTACTGTCGCTTTTACCGAGAAACCCTGTCCGTGGACTTAGCTCGGTTCTCGGACAATGTTCCGGAGTTTACTGTGATTTTCTGCTGATACGTGACACTGCCACTGCGCACGTTTCGCTTTTGTCTGCTTCGTAGCTTCCGCTTTATTCGCTAGATTGGGACTTTATTGCCACCGGTTGTTGTTATTTGATTTTTTTCGGGTGGGGTCGATGCGATGGGATTTTGTGCATTTCGTGATTGATTCTTTGGTGTTTGGGGTAAGGAGAGGCCAAATAAGTTCATCGATGCTTTCGTCAGGGGCGGTGTGTTCGGATAGTTTGTGGGAATTGTTGAAAAATTACTATAGGGGATGCGAAGAACGTCTTTCGCTTAAAATACAATAGCGGCGTGAGAAAAAATCGCAGATCAATTTTTAAGACGTCATTGTAAAGAGGAAACTTCACTTTACAACCTCACTTTCAAACGAATACGAAGAAAAAATTTTTAGGCTCCGTAGAATTAGATACATTATAGGTAGGTAGCATTATAGGGGATGTGAAGAACGTCATTCGTTTAAAATACAATAGCAGCGCGAGAAAAAATCGCAAATCAATTTTTGAGACGTCATTGTAAAGGGGAAACTTAACTTTACAACCTCACTTTCAAAATAATACGGAGAAAAAATTTTTAGACTCCGTAGAATTGGATAGATTATAGGTAGGTAGAATAATAGGGGATGTGAAGAACGTCTTTCGCTTAAAATACAATAGTGGCGTGAGAAAAAATCGCAGATCAATTTTTAAGACGTCATTGTAAAGAGGAAACTTCACTTTACAACCTCACTTTCAAACGATTTCGAAAAAAAAAATTTAGGCTCCGTAGAATTAGATATATCATAGGTAGGTAGAATGATAGGGGATGTGAAGAACGTCTTTCGCTTAAAATACAATAGCAGCGCGAGAAAAAATCGCAGATCAATTTTTGAGACGTCATTGTAAAGAGGTAACTTCACTTTACAACCTCACTTTCAAAAGAATACGGAGAAAAATTTTTTAGGCTCCGTAGAATCAATCGAGATGAACGATCAAATGGGTTACCAATCCCAAATTCGATGGCGATTTGCGCCCCTATGAAGGATGGCTGCAAAAAGAAATTCTGTCGCATATTTTGTCGAATTCTATATTAGATGTAGAAAAATGTGGGGGCCGTTTGGCGAGCATCCCTTGTCTGCATCCCCGTGGGGTATTGCTAGGGGAATTGTTACGGTTAGGCGCTGGCTATGTTCACAGATTTCACTGTAGTCGTGTGTACCACTGCAGAATCAATATATAATTGGTTGCAGTACTCGCAGAGGAATAATAGAATTTAACAATGAGTTCGGAAGCAAAATTAATTTCGAGAGAGAAATATTTTTACTAAATGAAGTCAAAGACTCTGCAAATAGAAGCTTCGCTCTCTAAATTATGGGGTAACTCCCCTTCATAAGCTGATATTGAAACGAATTTGAAAGCAAATGTTTTAATGTTTGCATGATCGTTTGAATCAGCAGAATTGCAAGAGGGAAAGTAGCAATTTCAGTTTCCCAGGGTGTTTTACAACAAAGGGTGTAGAAAAATGAAATTTGAGAGTGCGGAAGTAGAGACTGCACTCTCTTAAATGAAATGAAGTTTCCCTTGATAAGCTCACGTTGCAACGAATTCGAAAAAGAATTTTTGCAAGCCCCGTACGATCGTTTGCCTCTGCAAAATTTCAAGCTAGAAAAATTACTTCTGTTTTGCAACCTGGCAGGCTCTTTGAGTGAACGTGTTCCAAGGGTGCAAAAGTAGAATCTTTGTACTATACAAGCTTAGGTAGAGCCTACTAAGATGTTCCAGTAAGTTACAGGAGTTCTACTGTTTCCTACAGCTAGAATAGGGGATGATTTGATTCCACGTCTCGGACACGTGACAAAATACTTTCGATCGGTAATGTATGCGCGCCACGTGTGTCGCAGATGCGTGAGCCCCTATTTAATAGGTGACAAGCGTGATCGGGCACGTATCGCCCAAAGGGGGTGCCAATATTCTGATTGGTGTGACCCGCATCCCTTCCGGAGACGGTCTCCCCCAGAGGAAGAATTTCTTTGCACAGTCACCACCCCTGAATTCACGAGCTCCCGTTACAGTTAATAGTGAACCACTGTATCAGATTTCCACGTTCCCTTGACTTTCCTTCTTCGCCCAAAATGAGCCGGAAATCGTAGTACAAACGGTGCAGGGGATGATTCTGTATAAAAAAGGGAGAACAATGTAATATAGAATTTGCTTCAGCCTTACAGCTGAGAAATGAAATGTGACTTAGTTTACATTAACCTATCTTATTTATTTATTTAATGCTTTAAACCAGATGTGGTTTATATAGCATATTCAATACATGAATTCCATTAGCGTATTACATAATGGCTTAATGTGCCTCTTAGCTTAGCTTAACTTAACAGTAATTTTTTATTCAAAAAATTGATATAATTTTTACATTCGAAGAAGCTTCTTAAAATTGATTGAATTCAGCGACTGACCAACCAATTATACTTCAGGGTGTCTCAAAAAATTGAATTTCAAACTTTTTCCTTTGTGAAAATATTCTCGGCGGCCAATGGCAACGCTGGGCTGAGCTGTGGCCGCGCTCTGATTGGTCCATGCTTTTCGCGAATAACTGCTTAACAACGCTGCGGGCAGCAGGATTTTCACAAAGGAAAAAGTTACCTCAAACAACCTCGGGAATCACCCTTTTCAAGGAAGTACATTTTTGTCAAACGAAAAAATGCTTTTCTTTTTTGATGGACTTTATTAAATATAAAATGGTGGAATCTTACAATACCACGTAAACAATATTAAAAAATGTGAATGGTCGAATATGCGTATAACTTTATGACTAAAACACAGCCAGAATGGTTTCTTTAGAAAATGTGACTCGCTTTTTCCTTACTGCAAGGGTCGCTTATACCTAAGGACTGTAAACCGCCCCTCAACCCTTCAATTTCGAGAAGTGGCAATCGTTTCACCCCAACATTTTTGTATATTATAATACAAGAGACAAAGAAAGGTAATTTGTATAAACGTGAGCAATTTGGTGCAATACGCTCTTCTAGATCCATGTTATACGACTAGCTGCTCCTAATTTTGACAAAAACGCGTGGCAGTTTATTGCGAGCGACAGTCAGACTACTCGAGAACGTGTCGCAGCAGCTAGAGCATCTCGAGAGGAATCTCGTGTCTCCGTTTTGTGGAATAAAAAGGGCACAAACCACCCTCGAGGCTGCAGCCACATAAATTACGGAGACGCCATGTAATCGGTTCGGTCTGCTAGGTGTTATGAAGATCTTGCTTGATCTTCACGTTGGAAAAAGATCGAGAAGCCTGTTGGAAAAGCTCGATTATTACGTGAAATTTGTTGCTGTTCCCGCGAAGAAAAACAGGAGAGGGTGTGGAAACATGAAAATGGTAACACTGATTTATTGTAGGCAGCCATTTAACGTGTAAGGGTGGTATTAAATAAAGAAAATGTGTACAACAGTAGTGTTGATAAATGAACATTAACGGTGAGCAACTTTCGGCCGTCTATTTTTGTGAATATGTAGACAGTGGATTTTTATGTATTTACGAAGAAATCGGTGAAATACAAAATAGTGAAAGATTAGAGAAATTTAAGAATATTGTTATGATGTATTAAATGGAACCAATCTAGTAATTTTTAAAAAATAATTATTATTTAATTAAATAAAGAAAATGTGTACAACAGTAGTGTTGATAAATGAACAAAAATAAATGAACATTAAAGGTGAGAAACTTTCGGCCGTCTATTTTTGTGCATGTGTAGACAGTGGATTTTTATGTATTTACAAATAAATCAGTAAAATACAAAATAATAAAAGATTAGAGAAATTTAAGAATATTGTTATGATGTATTAAATGGAAACAATCTACTAAGGTATGAAACAAAATTTGATTTAACTTCTGCTCCCAAAAATCGGTGCAGAACATTTTTATTTTGCATAAAGTGTCCGTAGTCTGTGCGTGCGTAATTAAATAATATTTTAATCGGTGCTTTGGGATTATTCTAATTAAATATACAGTATTTGTTATTATATTATAATGTTCGGTAATTGTAATGACCAAAGTTGCTCATAATGTTGTCTTTGACAACACATCTCAAGGTCAAGGTCATCGGAGCTGCCTCCCCTAAACGTAAGTTTCACCTAATCGATAATCCCAAAGTACCTGATAATCTTACATGGAAGATTTCAAATAAAAGAAAAAAGGTATTCGATTAAAGATGAAGGAATGCATATGCTCCGAAAATTCTGCCGGCTCGCGGAACGCGCTTTGGCCCTTGGCTTGCCCCAGAGGGCTTGGAGCAAAACCGCGAATCGACGCGTGCGGCAGACGTGTCGACAGATTCGCGAATGGAAAGACGGACGCGACGCCTCGATAGGGCCACTACTCGTTACCGAGACAATTACTCGGAAGACAGCCGCTTTCCCGGCAAGTGTCGCTTCCCCGGGCTGCACAAAGGCTCGAATAACTTGAGACAAAGCGCGGTAAAGTGTGTCTCGAGAACACAATGTTCCCCCTCGCTGTTCCATGCAGTCCGCGTCCCGTTACGTTCTAATTAACGAACGGTTATATCCCGCCGCGGCGACGGAATCTCTTAATCGTTCCAGCCCGGGGATTCCGTTTAAACGCGATTCCTGAAACGCGTTTTTCCGCTTCTCCTTTCCGCAAATGTCCCCGCTGACCCGCGTCCCTTCAACCGACTGCGTTTCTCATCGAATCTGCCGTCGCGTTGCATTCCTCTCGAAGGAGTCGATATTCGACTGCTTTCAGTGGTTCAGTCAGTGGTTCGGTCAGCCTACTGAGCGAACATGCCTGATTTCACACGAATTTTCCACTTGAATGTTTAAAGTTTTTTACTAGTTACAATAGGTATTTTTTTCATTGAATTTATTAACAGGTTCGTGACTTGCACTTCCTACTAAATATATTTTGGTAATTATATAAAAAATGTCTGCGCACTCCGATATTAATGAAATTTTAATATGTTATAGATTTTGACATTTTGAACAACTTTTTCCTTTTCCAATATAGGGGGTTGATTTTAGTTTTCGAGATATTTGCAAAAGACTATTGCTAATACTGTATTGAATTTTTCATATTCCTGCATGCTCCGCGGCAATGTAAACGCGATAGTTTTTTGAAAATATCTGAAAAACTAAAAGCGACCCCGCTATATTGCAAGAGGAAAAAGTTGTTCAGAATGTGTTGCTGCACAACATATTAAAATTTCATCGGGGGGTCGCTTTTAGTTTTCGAGATATTTGTAAAATACCGTGGACCGGGACAGGCTTACGTTGCCACGGAGCGTGCAGGAATACGAAAAATTCAATACAGTATTAGCGATAGGTTTTTGCAAATATCTCGAAAACTAAAAGCGAGCGCCGGGTAGTTGTAATGACAAAACTTGTTCAGTCATCGGAGCTCCCTCCCCTAAACATAAGGTTTACCAACATATTTATAATTTTCTCCTCCGGTAGTTCTAGTGTTCAGATAATTTTTATTTTGCATAATCACTGTTCTTTCAATCACATCAATGGACTCAGTACACTGTGGATCGTTAAACTGAATCTTGTCTCAATGACAAAATAAAGTAGCTAAGTAAACCTTTATTTCCTTCATGAATTCTTTCATTGGATTTTTCAGTCGATGTTCACTGAAACATCATCCGTAGTTTTGTTGTTTGAAAAGAGAACAATATAAAATACAAACTAGAGTTTGCTCTTTACAGAATAAATACGATATTACATCCAGCATGGAAGTTTTATAAGCACTTTCCACGGTGAAAAGCGCGATTATCCGCGGGCAGGGAAGCGGCGATGTGGGAAGTCACGCGCACGCGACAGCGGCCGTTAAAAAGCGAGTACCACGGGGTGGGCAGAAGGGGTGCGGGGCGAAAACGCATCGAGGAAAAATGGCGCGAGAAAACACGCGTTAACGCGAGTGGAAACCGGCCGCGTTTGATTTTATTCGAACCGGTGGTTGAACCGAGAACGCGAAACAACGAGCTTCGAATATATGTATATGTATACACATGTACGTACACGTGTACATGTATATACAGACAGTAAACGCGTCCGCTTATTAAACTTCCGTATTACGCTGTAAATACGAGCCGCAATGAATTTCACCGGGCGACAAAGAGACTCGAGAATCTCCGATATCCTGACCCGCGGCTGAAAATGAAAAGTTCCGCGCTGCTCGCTCGCTCGGTCACCTGTTAACAGGCCAAGACGAGTTAATTCGTCGGTTCACTTCGTTCCTTCATGATTTCCCATTTATCCACTGGCTGGCTGTCCCGCCATTATCGCGTCGGAATTTTTGCGGCGACGCACGTTGCTGTACCCTTTCGACATCGTTTTTCCCATAACGAACCTTTGTGCTGTCGGAAATTGTATTCCACAAAGGTTTCGTTCATTCTTTTCCTCTCTATTTACTCCATCAATTATTACATAATAAATTTATATATAATTTTATATAATCAATTTATATATTAATACATATATAATAATTTTATGTATAATTTTATATAATAAATTTATATATTGATACATATATGTATAATGAATTTATATATAATTTTATATAATAAATTTATATATTGATAAATATATAATAAATTTATATATAATTTTATATAATAAATTTATATAACAAATTTATAATAATAATAAATTTTATTTGTGCCAGAAAATTTCTTAATTTATCATCTTAATTTATTATTTTTAAAAATTTATTTTTATTAATTTTTTACATTTATTATTTTAATTGTTTTTTATTTAATTATATATAGGTATCTTTCTCGTGTGTAAAATAGGGTTTCAACCCGTTTATAATAAATAATAAATAATCGATGCCACTTTCTCCATTAATTTCTCGTACATTCGATTTCTTTGAATGACGTCGGAGTTCGTCGAATTATTTATAAGTTGCTTTGAAACAATTTATAGTAAATTCTCGGGTGTCGATGTAACGGAAAGAGTTCCTGTCAAACAGTGAACATTATTAGCATGAATAAAAATTCATCAACCCCGGAACATTGTCGAGGTACAACATTCGCGATCCCACATATAAAACAATAAAAAAATCAAGGATCTTCGAGCAGAGATCAGATGCCAATAAAAAAATTCGATCAGCCGCGACGCGTATTATACGATGATGATGGTCCGCTGTTATCGACGTTAAACGGTCGGACGTGGTTCCCGGTGAAATTTTTATCGGCCGATATCATTTATCTTCGTTAACCGCGTCGCTATTCATTATCTGGCCGCGTTCGCCTGCGTTTTCGACGATGCGAAGCGTGGAGCAGAGCAGAATGCGTCGACGCGGCGAAAAGTAGTCGTTAATGTACCGACGAACGACCGCGCCGGGGAATATTCGCCCGGAAAATCCCCGTCCCGGCCGCTTTCATTTTCTGGAGCGAAACTAATTGGACCATGGTTCACGGCGGCCAACGATATCGAAAACTTTGATGTTTGAACTGCGGCGGGACCGAACCGTCCCGTTAACGAAATCCGTGTCGCTCTTCTGCGGGCCGCCATCGCGCCGATCCGAGCGCAAATAAATCGATCGTCTTCTCGACGGAGGAATTCGCGATTTGGAACGCTACTTTCGGTTCAAATGAATTTGCACATCCCTCCTCGTTGGGGGTGCCGACAATTTTCCAGCGAGCGCACCAATGTCCTAGAAGCGTTTTACAGATTTTCCGAGAGAACTTTGGAACAAGGAGCGTACAGTCTTTGGAAGTTTCACGATGTACTGAATTTAATCGTTTATTTCGTTTTTCGGGGAACTTTCCGAAACTTTATGGAGCTCTGTGAAGCTAGTTGAAATGTCTCTGGATCTGTGCGAAGCTCTGCGAGGTAGTCTCAAGCTGCCTCATGTTTTCTGAACATTTCTGAAGCTTTGCAGAAGTCTGAGAATCTGACTGAAGCTCTGCGAAGTAGTATCAAGTTGTCTGATGCTTTCTGAACATCTCTGAACATCTCTCAACATGTCTGAACATCTCTGAACATGTCTGAGAATCTGACTGAAGCTCGGCGAAACTCTGCAAAGTAGTATCAAGTTTTCTGAAGCTTTCTGAACATCTCTGAAGCTTTGCAAAGCTCTGTCAATCGTTGCGGAAGTCTGAGAATCTGACTGAAGATCTCTGTAACTGTATGAAGCACGGCGAAGCTCTGCAAAGTAGTATCAAGTTGTCTGAAGCTCTCTGAACATCTCTGAAACTTTGCAAAGCCCTCTTGAAGTTTTGCAAAGTTCTGTCGATCTCTGCAGAAGTCTGAGAATCTGACTGAAGCTCTGCAAAGCTCTGCAAAGTAGTATCAAGTTGTCTGAAGCTCTCTGAACATCTGTGAAACTTTGCAAAGCCCTGCCAATCTTTGCAGAAGTCTGAGAGTCTGACTGAAGCTCGACGAAGCTCTGCAAAGTAGTATCAAGTTGTCTGAAGCTCTCCGAACATCTCTGAAACTTTGCAAGGCTCTGTCAATCGTTGCGAAAGTCTGAAAATCTGACTGAAGGTCTCTGTGAAGCTTGGCGAAGATCTGCAAAGCCTTCTAAATCTCTGTCAGTCATTGTGAAGCTCTATGAAGCCCTATAAAGCTCTCTGAAGCTCAGCAAAGCTGTCTGAAATTCTCTGAAGCTTTGCGCAGCTTTGAGAAGCTGTCTGAAGCACTGTCGTTTGTATCCAGAGGCCAGACGATTGTTATGAACGTTCGAGCGTTCCTCCGGGGCTCGAATTCTCGCGAGGACGCGCACGTTGACGAAATTTCCTCTCGTGCGTGCATGATCGATGAGATGGTTTACGGTTGATGTTTCATGGGAAGCGAACGATTTTGATTCCCCGTGAATTCGTGGGGAACGGATATTACCCTGAGCAGGGAGTAAACGAGGACAGGAAATAAGGGGTGGGACCCCGGGAGGTGTGCAAAGAATACAAGACAATCTCTCTCTCTCACCCTCTCTTTCTCACTCTCTCTCTGTCTTTCTCGGTGCGCGCAAATAACGTTGCCGCAGTTACTCGAATATTTATCGTCCTCGGTTGTTCGTGCCTCGCGAACGATACTTGGCTGGTCGAAGGTTTAATAAGACAATAAATAAGAAGATGAAGCACCATGGCACGCATAGGCGAGCTGCGCTGAATAAGCGCTGTTATTAACCCTTTCTGCTCGAATGGCGTCTACACGGCGCCGGTTCGAGTCTGTGTGCTCTCAGAATTGTATTCAGACCCGAGAGAAACGAATATTTTACATATATTTCTGCTTTTTGTTTATTAGAACATTTTTTTACTTGGATTTAGTCATTTGATATTGGGCAAATTTTAACTGATCATTGAAAAAACGTCCAAAGACGAAGGATTCGATCTAGCAGATAGGGTTGGAAGCCCGTGCGAAGGGGGTGAACAAGAAAAATCTGGGCTACAATCTAAGAACTCGTAAAATCTTGTCAATCTTCAAAGCAACTTTTAACTGATGATTGAAAAAACGTCCAAAGACGAACAAATTCGATCATGTCTAGCAGATAGGGTTAGAAGCCCTCGCGAAGGGGGTGAACAAGAAAAATCTGAGCTACAAACTAAGAACTCGTAAAATCGTGTCAATCTTCCATACTTTCGATCATCGTTTCACCCCGCCAACGATCACCGTACTAAAAAGAAAACTCGAAGGACGAAGGACTCGATCGCAACTAGAAAGCAGGATTAGCAGATCACCGATGGGGGTGAGAGGAATTTCGTGAACGCGGTACAAACCGAAAAAAAAATCGTAAAACCGCAACAATCTTCCACAGGTTCGATCACCATTTTCGCCCACGAGCGCTCACCGTACTAAAAAACCCCGAAGGCCAAAGGGTTCGATCGCGGCTGGAGGGCAGGATTAGGAGATCGCGAGGGGGTGGAGAAGAAGATCGCGAAATGAGGGAGGAAGAAGCGGTTCCGCGACTAGGCTGGCGAAGTAAGGCGTGCAGCAGGGGTGCTCCGGAGGCTGGATTCAGGAGGACTAGGATTTGGGGTAGTGCCGTTAGGGGGGCGGGGGTTGGAACGGATATGGGCCAGGTAACCGGGTCACCGTGACCGAGGGCATTGCTTTTGCAACCGCGAACCACCACCGGCAGCGCCACCCCTGCCTCCCTCCAGGCTCTCTCCACCCCCGCGAGAACTCCCCTGACTCCCCTCACCCTCTTCCCATTCCATACAACCCCACCAGCCTGAATACTCTCCTCCATCGGCACTCCGCCACTCGATACGACGCGCGAACAACAGTTCCACCTCCCCGAGCTTCCAATAGGCATCCACTACTTTGTTCCTCGGTGTTCCGTCGACGCGTCATTCTCTTTTCATCCACTACCCTCTCTCGCTCTCTCCTTTTTCTCTCTTTTCTACGCTCTTCTTTTCATTCGCATCGCGCGAGTACTTTCCGTTGCTCTTTCCACCTCGACGACGAGCTGTACTTCCCTTGATTCCCATCCCTGAATCAGCCACGATGCGAGCACCTCGTACAGAGGGATAGGGGTGGTTTCGGGAGGATAACGTTAGTCCAGGAATTCAAAACCGTCGGGAACTGGACGGTCCTTGAATATGACTTAACGAAGCCATTCGAGGAACCGGGTTCTCCACCGTGGCTAGATGCTCCGGTTTTTCATGCTGAGGTTTTAGGGGGTTGGTTCCCTAAATTGTTGTTTCAGGAGAGGGACTAGATAGTTCGATAGTCGTGATTTTTAGAGTTTCGACCTCGTTTGAACTTGTATGTGTCACTCGGGAATATGTTTGGAAATTGAAAATTAAAAAATAAATATGCTGGCAGCTTGTATTATTTAAATGATTCAATTTGTTGTTTGTATATGGCGTTGTACTCTTTCACAGAAGGTCAAAAGTGTTCAATTAAATACTCACCGAGTTGTACTATAAATTCTAAAGAATTTTTTCATTGAAATCTTTCCACCCTTATAAGATTGTAGTATTTAAATGATTCAATTTGTTGTTTGTACGTGGCGTTATACTTCTTCACGGAAAGTCAAAAATGTTCAATTAAATACTCACCGAGTTGTACTATAAATTTTAAAGAATTTTTTCATTGAAATCTTTCCACCCTTATAAGATTGTAGTATTTAAATGATTCAATTTGTTGTTTGTACATGGCGTTATACTTTTTCACAGAAAGTCAAAAATGTTTATTTAAACACTCACCGAGTTGTACTATAAATTTTTTAAAAGTTTCTCATTGGAATATTTCCACCGTTATAAGATTGTTTTTATATGCAGTCTAAATTGCATTGATTTGAATATTTAGAAATGGGAATCTGATAATGTTGAAATTGTTTCGAATTACGCTGTGGTACAGTTTGGTATGCGCTATTTGAAACACTGTGTGCCACGGCTCTACCCTCGGGAACGCTGCTCTCGAATGGAACGGTCCACTTGACCGCGTCTACCACCCCCGCCACGAAAAGTAGTCGATCGAGGGGACTAAGTGTCCGTGAAAGGTAATAGAATTCGCCTGGCAAAATATTCATTTCGGAGTGAACGCCTCTATTTATTTGGGAAATACTTGCCGTCTCATTTGGTGCGGTGTTTCATTGGTTTCTGGGGGATGGAAACATTTTCGGAGACCCTACACCACTGTCCCGGTTACGTAGAGTATTTTCTCTGATAGCCATCACGTACATTGTTTAGACGGTCTTCTTGTTGCAGTGTTCTTCATTGAGCCGTCCGTTGCTATCCTTGTTTTCTTGAATTTATTGTGGGAGTGCTAGTATTGTATTTATTACACGCACACACTTGCATGGGTCTTTTATAAGCTTTAAATTCCAGTCAGAACATATTGTCAATCAACTTTTTGTGTTTCGTGTTCATATCTGTTTTCTTGAATTTATTGTGGGAGTGCTAGTATTGTATTTATTACACGCACACACTTGCATGGGTCTTTTATAATCTTTAAATTCCAGTCAGAACATATTGTCAATCAACTTTTTGTGTCTCGTGTTCATATCTGTTTTCTTGAATTTATTGTGGGAATTCCAATGTTGTATTTACAAGTTTTTTTTAGTATTTATCAGTCTTGCATGGAGAACCATTTATAATCTTCAAATTTGAGTAAAACATATTGTCAGTGAGTTTCTTGAGTCTCCTGTTGCTATCTATCTTCTAGAATTTATTGTACGAATTCCAATACTGAATTTACAAGTTTTAGTATTTATCACTCTTGCATGTTTCTTTCAAATTTCAGTAAGAACATATTTTCAATTGTTTTCTTGAATTTATTGTGGAAATTCCAATACTGAATTTACAAGTTTTAGTATCTATCACTCTTCCATGGTTCTTTTATCTTAATCTTCAAATTCTCCAGTAAGGATATATTGTAAATGATGAAGGATAAAATGGTGGAATTTGTTTTGTGGCTAACACCTAGACTTAAGAACCTCAGATTAGAAATGTCCCCAGTTAGCGATGCCTGAGTCCACATTGGCCCTCATTTCTTTCATGGCATTTGACTTCTCCAGTTCAGTGTACACTTTGCAGTGGTTTCTGTCTAGATAAAAATTTCTATTAGAAACATTGTTGTTGATGAGGTAACAAAGTAAATAGTAGAGTTAATCCACGTGCCATCTAATACTGTGGTGCCCAAGGTGGTTCGGAAATAATTTTATCAAAGATTTTACAAAAAATAAATGAATAGTATGTCGATGAGAATGAAAACGGGGAAAAATCGAAATGTTGAGACCGCGTTCCGATGCGGTTCTCTATTTTTACCGCGAATGCAAATAGTTCCCCCAGTGATCGCGTTAACAATTTTGGTTGAGCAGTTTCCGCGAGGGGTGGTGGATAGCGTATGCGTGAATAGGCAAGGGCTGGCGAAAAAAAAGAGAAAAGAAGAAGCCTGGGGAGAAAGCGGAACCGGAGAACGTGCTCGCTCGCGATCTCTCGAGTAAAGAGCTCGCGAGGGAAGCGAGTATTAATAAGAACCACCTACTCGTTTCCGCGCGGTATTGTGCAAACCGCGTTCTTTTCTCCTGCTAATGCGCGCACGTGCGTCTCCCTTTCTCTCTCCCTATCCTCCCCTTTTTCCCTTTCTCCCTTTTACCCACCCTTTTTCCCTCCTTCTTGTCTCTCATCCCCCTCTCTCTTTCTTCCTTTCACCTTTCTCTCTTTTACCCACCCTTTTTCCCTCCTTCTTGTCTCTGTCTCTCATCCTCCTCTCTCTTTCTCCCTTTCACCTTTTCCTCTCTCTGTCTCGACAAACGTGTCGAGACACACACCGATCGTTCCGAAACGAATAGACGTAGAAAGAGAGTGGTTCGGACATTAATGGGCGCCGCTGTTCTCTTTCGCAATTAACGATCGTACCTCGTTGACCCGTATTTTGGTAACACGACTCCGACTCTATTTTCGTTAGAGCAATTTTCGATGAATATCGAATTCCGCACGCGTACAGAATCTCTCCCCGACACGAGTGCGTCGATCGCTTCTGCCCACGTGCTCCAGGACGTTACTCGGTCGATTGATCAACCCTTTGCACACCTCCAGGGCCGAGTTAAGGATTCCAGAGGCCCTCAACACCCCTCCCGATCCTCTGCAATAGCGTAGCTCTATGTGCGCCCCTGAGGTCCTCGAGAATTGAAATTGCTATTTGCACAATAGTTATGTATATGTAATAGAATTTTTTATTTTTTAGTTGAAGCAAATTATTTATTAAAACGAGAATTGATTTTCCTAAATATTTAAAATTTAATATATTTCTCAACAAGGCGTTATCACCCCTGTGACCATATCTGATTGAGAAAAGATAATTTTTAAATCTTCTAAACTACCCTTACAAGTTTCCTGAATATTTAAAATTCAATATAATTCTCAACAAAGTGTTATCACCCCTGTGACCATATCTGATTGAGAAAAGATAATTTTTAAATCTTCTAAACTACCCTTACAAGTTTCCTAAATATTTAAAATCATTCTTTTGCATTATCGTCGATCGTAAGAAAATTTATTCGTGTAAAAGGTGGAATAATTGCAAGAATCTCTTATAGATCGGTTTATAGATTGCAGAAAACGAGAGGGAATGAAATAGTTACGCTGGCGATAATGCGTCTGTATGTATTTCATTTAATTCTGATATCTTTGGTGATATTAGCGATCCGATCAAATTTGCAACTGATATGGGCAATCAACGGTGGTAATCTGGTATAATGATCTCCAAAATGAAGATTTAGTTACCGATACTTTTAACCACTACCGCCGCATCAATTCCCAATGCGGCTTTTCATTCGTTCAAGTCTGTAGAAATTGTAACCGTTTTGTTCTCTTCACGTTCATCATGGTAGAAATATTGATGCAGTTCGCTTTATCCATGATTTACTTTTTCCATTATTCTCTTTATACCTATTTCGCTGTAATCTTTTTATACTTCCGAGCGATTGTTTGCTTTCCTTATTGAACAACCTTTTATCCAATTAACAATCGTGGAATTTATATGGGCTTGTATAGCGGTTTGAACCATCGTGTAATTTGAACAGTATCAAATGATTACAGCATTGTTAATTCCACTAGATCCCTATATAAATTGTAAATGAGATTGCCGCGCCTGTATCTGCATCGTTACTAACAGTATTAATTTAGTCTAGTCACGTACCTTGAATAAAAAAAAGAAATATCTCGTAATATTGTTACTTTTTTCCACAGCGCTTTTGATCGTTCTCTCACGAACATTTCTGCTAGTCACTGGTAGCTTCGCGTTTCAAAAAAAGTAAAATTCCATGGGGACGCGCCCGTAACATTCGAAAAGGATTTTTCAAAAAATTTCTCACAACCGCAGCATAAAAGAACTATAAGAGAACACTAACCTTCAATTAAACGCTTCGTACTGTTATTTACGTAGCGTTAGATAAAATTTCATGTTTCTAAAATACCCTTACAACTTCCCTAACTATTTAAAATTCAATATAATCCTCACGAGGGTGTTATCACCCCTGTGATCATGTCTGATTGAGAAAAGATGATTCTTCGTCAAACTTGCTAAGCTTTTGGCAGCGCATAACCGCGTTTTTAAATCTTCGAAACTACCTTTATACAACCTCCCTAACTATTTAAAATTCAATCTAATCTTCAAGATGGTGTTACCACCCCTAGGACCATTTTTGAACGAGAAAAAATAATTCTTTGTGAAACTTGCTGCCGTTTGGTATCGCCTAACCGCATTTTTAATTCTTCTAAACTGCCCTTATAACTTCCCTAACTATTTAAAATTCAATCTAATCTTCAAGATGGTGTTACCACCCCTGTGACCATGTCTGACTGAGAAAAGATGATTCTTCGTCAAACTTGCTTGCCTTTTGGTATCGCCTAACCGCGTTTTTAATTCTTCTAAATTACCCGTATAACTTCCCTAACTATTGAAAATTCAATCTAATCTTCAAGATGGTGTTACCACCTCTAGGACCATTTCTGAACGAGAAAAAATAATTCTTTGTGAAACTTGCTTGCCGTTTGGTATCGTCTAACCTCGTTTTTAAATCCTCTAAACTACCCTTACAACTTCCCTAACCATTTAAAATTCAATCTAATCTTCAAAATGGTGTTACCACCCCCAGGACCATTTCTGAATGAGAAAAAATGATTCTCCAACGACCAGCCTCATCCATGCTACATTTTCACAAGGTTTCAAACTTGTTTGGCTTTCGGCGTCGACTAACCACGTTTCTAAGCCAGAACCAATGGACTGTTCCCGACAGTGTGTCGCACCGCGATACAAAGACGCCGCCTCGGAATCCGAGGAATTAGTCTCGTGTACGTGCCAATTTCACCGGTGGGAATTTTCAAATGGTGCTCACGGAACCGGAAACCGCAGCCTCTCTCGGTCCCGGCGCGCTTCTCGTTTACGTCGCGCTCCGGTCATAAACGCGCTTTCGAGGCCAGCAGTGCCATACTTGGCGCGCGCGCTAGATTAATTACCTGCGACTGGGGAGGAATGGGAATAAGGAGAGAGAGAAAGAGAGACTGTGTGACCGTGGGAGAGAGAGAAAGAGAGTGCAAGGGTGGCGGCTCTGAGGGCAGAGTTCGCGTGCAGTTTTGCCTGCAACGTCCGCGGTGAACCGAAACTTTTAGGCCGGCTGCAGGCGAGCGAGTTTTCTCGTTGCATCTCGACGGCACTGCCAATTAAACCGGGAAACGCAGAACGCCGCATGTGCAAATTACCTGACGCATTATGCGAACGTTTAACACTCGGCTAATGCCGTTCATTTAGCGTCGCCATTCATGCACTGCCGATCAATTTTTATTAATAAATCTGCGTTTAGATGGAGGTTCCTTAAAAATATGTTCAGAAAAACTGATGAACCCCTGGCTAGATGGACGTAAATATTAAATATCAATTGTAAAGTTAAATGGTCATTTAGGCACAGCCGATAAATTGTTATTAATAAATCTGTGTTTAGATAGAGGTTCTTTAAAAATATGTTTAGAAAAATTGATTAAATCCTGGCTAAGGAGGTAAATATTAAATACCAATTGTAGTAATTTTTATTAATAAATCCGCGTTTAGATAGAGGTTCTTTAAAAATATATTTAGAAAAACTGATGATACCCTGGCAAAATGGGGGTAAATATTAAATATTAATTATAGTAATTTTTATTAATAAATCTGCGTTTAGATGGAGGTTCCTTAACAATATGTTTAGAAAAACTGATGAATCCCTGACTAAATTGAGATAAATATTAAATATTAATTGTCGTAATTTTTATTAATAAATCTCTCTCTGCGTTTAGATGGAGGTTCTTTAAAAATATATTTAGTGAAAATGAACTAAACAATGTATAAAACAGTGAAAAAAGAACAGGATCATTTTAAAACACTGTTGCTAATAACCATTGTCTATGCGACATAAAATAAACAGTTAAGAAAAAATGAACTAAACAATGTATAAAATAGTGAAAAAAAAACAGAATCATTTTAAAACACTGCCGCAGTAATTACATGTACAAGCTATAAAGAACGAATTAAATTTCTATTCTACCGGGTATGATAATTGTTCTCGATACACGGGCGCACATAATAATTTCCAACACACACACAAATCTCATCTACACGGGAGAACTTCCTTGTTTTATTAACAATCAAACCGTGGGTCTTTATGCAATCATTCCTCCCGAAACATTACATTTCATTACGGAATATAAAACAACGCTCCAACATATTAACTTTGATCGGTCCCGCGGTATTGAATTTAAACGTGCTTCGCAATTTCATATTTTGTAGATTACACAAAGGGGATTGAACTGAAAAACGGGCAGCACGATAATAATTTACCCGAATAAATATACACAAAAAGGAAGTTTCCAGTGAAATCGAACACCATGATTTCGATGGTTAAATCCAACGAAAGAAAAAGAAAACTATGATACTGTTGATTAATTTAATGGCGAACGACGCATTACGAGCAATTGAGGCTGACGAGTTCGGTATAATTCATTTAGTTAAGAAACGGGCTAAGAGAAAAAATTCTCCTCTGCGGGCGGAGAGGGAGGCTTGAAGTATCTTAGTCGAATGAAGTGATTCAAAGGCGACGGCGCAATTTATCCAGCCTCGTCCACCTTTGGTACTGCTTTCGTCCTACTTGCCTCTTCTCTTCGAATTACAAGCTAATCGGCTCCACGAGTGGCTCCGCCGCTCTCTGAAATCCGCTAAATGATACAAATGATGCGTGAGACGCGATAAAAGCGCGGCCAGCACTCGTTGCGAAATTAAAGCGACCCACTAGAAGAACTTGCAAAAACTCGCAAAAACTGTATGCAGAATCGACTCTTATACCAATTCCCGAGCACCTCTAACCATACTCAATTTGCCTGACAAATTTTTTTTCTACATTATTGTTGTCGACAAATAAATTGTACTAATATATGTAGAATGGTTAGTATTCTTAGCGAAAAGTTCGATCAAGCAGTTTGTTTTAACAAACTATCTAATGTACAAATTTTTTTTTGTACATAATTGTTGTCGACAAATAAATTGTACTAATATATGTAGAATGGTTAATGTTCTTAGCGTAAGGTTCGATCAAGCAGTTTGTTTGAACAAACGATTAAATGTACAAATTCTTTTTTGTACATTATTGTTGTTGATAAATAAATTGTACTAATATATGTAGAATGGTTAGTATTCTTAGTGAAAGGTTCGTTCAAACAGTTTGTTTTGAACAAACGATCGAACGTACCAATTTTTTTTGTACATTATTATTATCGACAAATAAATTGATTTTAAAAATATTAACCATTCTATAGTAACAACAAATACGATCGACAGAAGAATATATTTAATAAATTGTACTCTCTTGCATGATTATAAATTTAATTTATTTTTTCGACATAAAAATGACTGACAATTTTATATCGGCGTACATCGAGTCTCTAATTAATAACCGACACTTTAAGTTGCCATTTTATTCCGGCACACGCACAGAATCTGTGAACTTTAAACCCTTTGACAGAATTTAATCCCGACGTCCGACTAGAGAAAAGTTCTTCTACTGTGCCAGCGATTCCTAACGAGTTTAAAGCATTATCAAATGGTTTTTTTCAATATTTTTTAAAATCTCGCAAGAGATCGAATTAATTTGCTCAACTCGGCACTATTAAACGCGCCTTCTCTTTGAAATATTGTTTAACATGTAGCAGGGGATGGAATTAATTTTCTTCAGCCAACACTATTAAATGCGTCTGCTTCTTCAAATATTTGAAAAATTGTAGCGCGAGATCGGATTGATCTTCTCGAGCAGTTATGAGGAGCTTAGTGTCCTAGCATTTTTTCGCAGGCCGTTGGCAGTGTGCCTAAAGTGTCCATTGAATACGACGATCTTGTTTGTACCCTCCACCTCGGTCATTATCTTCGCCAATTTAGGGGATGAGCGGCCAAGTTTTCAGTAAAATTGCATGTTTAATCCTCATGAGAATATTCATAATTGTCTACACTCTTCAAACATAAAAAACATTTAAAAAACAAATTAGACAGTAAACTGCCCCTTCAACCCCTTGCATTCTGATCAGATTTTAATAAAAATGTATATCAATAATATCCTATAACCTAAATAAATTTCTATTTTGATTTTGTTAATGAACAATTTCCTTTTTTAGGAAATTACCATTATAATTATAGTAAATTACGATCGAATGTACAAATTTTTTTTGTACATTATTGTTGTCGACAAATAAATTGTACTAATATATGTACAATGGTTAGTATTCTTAGCGAAAGGTTCGATCAAGCAGTTTGTTTTAACATACGATTGAATGTACAAATTTTTTTGTACATTATTGTTGTCGACAAATAAATTGTACTAATATATGTAGATTGGTAGTAAATTAGCATTATAGATTTCCATTAGGAATTTCACTGGACATTATGTGCAAAGGGGTTGGACTGCAATAATTAGTTTATTGTCCGAGGAGCATAAACAAAGTCGTCAGAAAACATTAGAACTTTCGCAACGATCTAACAATTAGGGGAGGGTTTTGCGCACACCCTCGGATATATTCCAGGGTGCAATTCGACCGTTGAAAACGTTCACAGCTGTAACTCGGCAACGAGCAAAGTAGTCTAACTTACTAACCCCGTTACGATCTTGGCTGATGAGACTTTGGGGGTAGCGTTGTCCTCGAGTCTCGGACTGGCGACAGCTTAGGGTTGTCCCCACCCTACGTAGGAAACTGCGCGATGCTGAAGACGCAGAGCCATGACAGGCTGGTATCTTCGTCGTCAAGGAAGTATTACACAGTTTGCCAGTGTTTGTGCGTGTACGTGTATGCGCCAGTGACAACGCATGATGAGGTAGGGTAGTGTGTTGGTAGGGGTAGCAGCAGGAGCCGTATAGCTGGCCAGCAACGTTGCTTTAGGGTGAAAGCCTCGCCCTATTCCCGAAGAAATATCTCCTCGTGTGTGTCAAATGCCACGCTGATAATTATCTTTGATGCCAGCTGCACCGTTTTCCAGATATTTCTTCTCAAAGGACACCTGAACCCTCCATGGACGACCCTCCACTATCTCTTTGATTATTTTCTACGATCACGGCCGCAATTTTTGTTGTAGTTTTCGTCCTTCGGCGTACACAATCTCTAAAAATATTTATTCTTTGGATTCGACTATTTACTGGACTGCTAACGCAATTTTTGTTCTTCATCCCTTAGTGTATACAACCTTTAAAATATTTTTTGTTTAGGTTCGACTATTTACTAGACTGCAAATGCATTTTTTGTTGTAGTTTTCATCCCTTGGTGTATACAATCTCTAAAAATATTTATTGTTTCTCATCCCTTGGTGTATACAACCCCTAAAATTTTTGTTGTTTAGGTTCGACTATTTACTAGACTGCAAATGCAATTTTTGTTTTTCATCCCTTGGTGTATACAATCTCTAAAATATTTATTATTTAACTTCGACTATTTACTAGACTGCAAATGCATTTTTTGTTGTAGTTTTCATCCCTTGGTGTATATATAATCCCTAAAATTTTTATTCTTTAAGTTCGACTTATTAGCTCACTAATTTTTATTGTTCTTTATTATATGATACAATAAAAAGATCAATGGGTAAACATAAAGTACCACTAAAAACAAGTTTCAGTTATAATTGAAGAACTGTTTAAACAAGTAATCCAAGCACTTCCATATCCGGTACACTCGTCAGAATCTTCTGTCGGCCGCGAGTCAAACGTTGCAGAACTCTTTCATCCTTCAGGGCCGAAAATTCGATGCTCGTTAATGTTTTCGGTTTTTCTAGCACAGCGTCGCGCGAATGACAATAACAAGATTCTCCAGGCGGAGCAGTCGGCCCGTTTCCGCTCGGCGACGAGCCGCGTTTCATCCCGGTGATGGACCGCGTTAATTTCTTTTCACCGGGACTAATGCGTATCGGCTTCGAAATTCTTTTCTTCTCGCTCCACTTTCTTCCTCTCTCTCTCTCTCTCTCTGCTCGACTCGTTGTGCATCGGTGCCGCCGTGTTTTTCGCGTTTAGTCGACGCGCGGCTGTGCGCATACAGGGTGGGACCAATAATTTTCACCAGCTTGAACATTCCCACTATTTGCAACACAGTTTTCTTTATAAGACGACGACGTTTCTTTGCGAACTAGAATTTCTTTTGAACTTTCTGGTACCTTTATGGAAGGTATGGAGGTGAAAATATTGTGACGTAAATGTTTCTCGTTTTAAATGTTTCTCATTTGGAATTATTTAACACGTTCCGTGCCACGTGTACCACACTTGGTGCACGTTAAAATACTGTAAATATTTAATACTCTAAAAGATATATATTTTATAACAAGTTTAAGATTATAGAATATATTCCCACTAAAAGACAATGAGAATTTATAAACAAATATAGTAGAGCAAAAGCAAAGTAACCTACCTTTTGCAAATTCTGCACAAAAATGTATTGACCGTCAAATGTGGAAAATTCTTTCAATAATATCTTGTTAACTATTACATGTAGAATGAAGGTCAATACAGTATCATGGAGTATTTGATACCCTATCAATTCGCTGATATAATGAACATTATTTCCTTCTCTATAACATATGCAAGTTTTGTATGTATTATATTTCCATATTATTACAAATAATATTGAAAATGATTGGCCTACCCTGTATACACGCATGTACGGAAAGAAAAAGTAACCTAGCTTTTGCAAATTCTTTTTGCAAATCTTTTTTGAGAATTTTTTCTATAATATTCTTTCTATAGTATCATAAAGAATTTGATACTCTATACATATACTCTATAACATATGCAAGTTTTGTATGTATCATATATCCATATTATTAGAAATAATATTGAAAGTTATTGGCCTACCCTGTATACACACATATACGGAAAGAAAAAGAAATAGAGAGAGAGAGAGAGGGGGGGGGGAGCACCCGCGTCCATGCAACCGCTCGTAATTCGGCCCGTCATTGTTCGCTCCGGATTCGTGACATTAATTTATCCCTCTTTCAGAATATGCGCCTGAATAATCCTTTGTCCGAGTCGGGTCGTCGAGATCAAAGACGACGACGGGGAGGCAGCCTCGAAAATTAGCAATGCTCTTTGCGCGAGCGATTCTTTTGTAACGCCCGCGCAACCTCGCACTCGCGAGTTCTCGCGAGTTCTCGCGATACGTTTAATTCGGCGACGAGTGTTTGCTGCACAAGACTCGGCGGTTTTTAACCGTCGACCCTCCCACTGCCGAACGGAAAACCGATCTACGAAAGCCTATCCACGTTAGAGAGAGCATCACCCTGTCGTTTAACCGAGCATGAGGAATTCCGATGATCATTCCTGGCGGTCGGCGAAACGCTCGCTTTGCTGCTCCAAGTCATTTTATTCTTGGCAACTCGGGAATCCGTTCGCCATTTATTTGAACGAATTGTTCGCCACTCTGTATGCAGATTGCATGTGTAGTTTCTCCAGCAAAATATCCAGAGATTCTTTAGGGCGAGGCATAAGTTGTCTAAGTCAATTGTAAAGGACGAATGAAAATCTACAATATTTCTTTCTTTAAGACTTTTCAGTCGGAGCTATTTTTTTAAATAGAAAATCTCATATGAGATTTATTTCAACATAATTAAAAAAAAAAAAGAACGAAATACACCATATACGAAACAGAATATAAAAATTACAAAATAGAATATGGTTATTAGAGATACACAAATATTGTAATACAGACATATGATTAATTGGGTTGCTGAAATTAATCAAAATATTTATTCCTTATCTACATTATATAAAATAAGTATAGTTCACCAACAGCTCCAACATTATATCAATTAAGTAAGAAATAACAGTGGAAAATACGGATGCTGAAATTAATCAAAATATTTATTCCTTATCTACATTATATAAAATAAATATAGTTCACCAGCAACTCCAACATTCTATTAATTAAGTAAGACATAACAGTGAAAAATACGATTGCTGAAATTAATCAAAATATTTATTCCTTATCTACATTATATATAAAATAAGTTCAAGTTTATAAATCTTCAACAAAATGAAAATTTTCTTTCGTCTTCATATTACGACTGTCGCATTATCAGCGACAACGAGCTGCAAAGGGTTAAATATGTAAAATAAATTAAATTGATTAGCTACCAACATATTTAATAATATAAACAATACTATGAACAATGCTAAGGGTTAACAATTTTAACGAATGGAGTACAATAATATTTGTACATATGCAGTTTCATTGCTGTTCGACTGTTCGAAATAAATAATCAATTAATTATTTAGTTATATAGTTCGAAATAAATATTACCAAAAGACACATATGTAACTGAACTTCTGGATCCAAAATGATTCCTGAACCCTTGAATTCTCCCCTCGCAAGCCTCCTAAAATCCCGATCAAATTTTCTGCCAAAAATCGCAGCCACTGGTCCCATCGAAAACCCATTGGCGTCGGTAGCAAGGGGTTGTCGATCCTGGGGTGGCAGGGGGTTAACGACGAGTGCCGAGACTCGAGAATTACAGGAGGAAATCGGGAAATGACGTATCGTTTGAGAGCAGCCCGGCTCTCCATTATAGCGATCCAAGAGTAAAAGAATGGAGGGGTTGGAGGACCAGTAGGAGGAGTACGATGGGGAGGTTGCACGAGGAGGAGGAGGAGGAGTAAGGGCAAAATAGGGGTTGAGGGGAGCTGGAAGAAGGATCGCGGGGACGCGTGCACTGGTTTGTGGAACGGGCCACGCGGGGGTTGAAGGGGTTCGAAGGGGGTTGCAAGGGGGTGGGAAACCCGGGGGTTGGACCGAGGAGGCTGTGAGGGGGGTGGCGAGAGGGTGCCGCATCTGCCTAGCTCGAACGCGGATACTCGGTGGAGGCTGGAGAGAATTGGGTCAGCCAACTTGGAGTGTACTTCAGGTGTAGCTACCTATCTACCTATCTGCCAACCTACTACCAGCCGCCCACCCTTTCTCGCGTCCTTACCAAAGAATCCGTTCCCTTTCTTTCCTCGTTAGCTGCTCGGCCATCCCTCTCCTTCACTCTTTCTCTCTCTATATATCTCTGCTTTCCTGCCTGAACGGCGTGCAACATCGGCCCGGATCAGGGGACGAAAGGGGCCAGAGGATCCATCGAACCGAAACTTTTTCACGGCTCGATTCGTGCTCTATCTTCGAACTTGTACCCCCAGCCAAGCGGGGGCGGACGAGCCGTGCCTCGCGAGACCGAAATGGGGCGGCGGTAATCGATACCCAAGCAACACTAACAGGTAAAATTCAATGTCGCGCCGGTGGATGCGTCCGTTTTTCACCTGGCTGTTGGCGGAGCTTAGTCGATAGCAGTTGATAGCGAGAGACTGGTATTATTTTATGGGGATAGGACCTAAGTGAGGGCAAGCTGATCAATGTTGTCAGATTCGTCTGGAAATCAATGATAAGGATTTTTATTTTTTATTGTGGGGATAATCTTGTTACTATTGGACATTACTATTGTTACTATTGTATAATAATAATAATAGTTGTAGGTAATAATAGTAATAGATAATAATAACTATAATAGTTGTTACTATTGTTGCTATTGGTACTTCATTGGACATATTTCTTGGCTCTTTCAAAAGAAATGATATAAATATGACATATTAATTGTACTACAGTGGACATTATTTATTGACTCTTTCAAAAATATTCCAGTTCATCCTAAAATCTCATGCAATGTAAAATATTCCTTCATTAGAGTGATCGAACTTGCCAGGTCCTCATCTGGAAATGTATGATAAGGATTTTTATTTTGTATTGTGGGGATAATGTTGTTACTATTGGACTGTATACTTCGTGTTCCTATAGTGGACATTATTTATTGGCTCTTTCAAAAATATTCTAGTTTGTCCTAAAATCTTATACATTGTAAAACATTCCTTCATTAGAGTGATAAAAGTTGCCAGGTCCTCGTCTGGAAATGTATGATAAGGATTTTTATTTTGTATTGTGGGGATAATGTTGTTACTATTGGACTGTATACTTCGTGTTCCTATAGTGGACATTATTTATTGGCTCTTTCAAAAATATTCTAGTTTGTCCTAAAATCTTATACATTGTAAAACATTCCTTCATTAGAGTGATAAAAGTTGCCAGGTCCTCGTCTGGAAATCAATGATAAGGATTTTTATTTGTTTTGTAAGGATGATGTTTAATTAATCAAAATAACTATATATAAAATAGATATAACAGATAAAACAACATTTACATTAATATAAATGTAAACTATAATATAAACAACATTTATATTAATATAATATAAACAACATTTGTATTAATATAATATAAACAACATTTATATTAATATAATATAAACAACATTTATATTAATATAATATAAACAACATAACATAATCAATAATAAGCATAACTATAATCGCTTCATTAAAGCTAGCAAATGGTGTAACGCTAAATATCCGGAATAAATTTTATAAGAGGTAGAACTTCAACAAGTACCTTCGCGCCAAGGTCTCCAATAAATTACCCGTCTACAAAGTCGCAGCCAGAGATGGCTCAAGACTTCCACGAAAGAACAGTGCGATCGCTCCGGAAGTGACTTAAAAATCATAAAACTTGCTTAAAACTTGGAAGAAGTCAAGAGTCTAGAACTCTTAACTCGGCATTATATTATTGAACGTGAAAATGTTCGGTGAAATTTGCACTTTGTACCCTCTTAAACTTGAAACTATTTTGTCTCCATTTCGTTCGCGACGACGCTGCCAGCTACGAAAATTCAATGTCACCCGCGAACACGCTCGTAAAATTATGTCTCCGTCTCTCCCCCTCCCTCTGTATTTCTACGGAGTTGCTCGGAAGCTTCGCCAGTAAAACAGAGCTCCCAATTTTATCTGCCGTCGTCCGAAGACGCGCGCCGTCGTCTACCGCCATCTGTGTCGAACACACCGGGATCCCTGTGTTTTATTGCCGCCCCTGGGCTTTATTAGCGGCGCCGTGTGGAAGCATTACACAGGGTAGCTTGGTGTGCTCTCTCATGGTAGCTTGTAACCTGTTATACAAGCCTAAGACCTGAATTCGAAAGACGAGATGAATTTCAGCAACGCTTCTCGTCATCTGAAAGCAACTTTATTATTTCAGGGGTAACTGGATGGGGTGAGTTCTCTCTTTTTTTTAAAGGGACGTGGGGAAAATTTTTATATATTCGTGCAGTGTGTACAAAACTGCGCAACTTTTGCTGGAAGCGTTTTTCGATATCTTGCACCTGTGGGAAGTTAGGAGGGTTGGAGTGTACGGGCTCGCCTGATGCGCCTACGCCATTGGCTTCAGCTGCAATGTACTTAAAATTGCTGTAACTTTTCAATGGTGGGAGATTTTGAAAATGTTTCCAAACAAAAGTTGTACAATTCTGTACGACCTTTACGACTGTATAAGTATATTTGTGCATTTTGCTTAAACTCGTTCGAATAAAATGTTTGTGGTTGTTTAACTAATGAAAGCGAGTTGATACGATGAAGTTTAACGCTTGTGCAATCAAGCAAAACATATAAATTGTTTAAAACCTTTCTGTGTTTAACATGTTTGCACAAATTCTCATTATCTATCTATCTATATAAATAAAAATCAAATGCAATTTGGCTAATTTTTCTTTATTAAATGTTCGTAATAATCCGAATAAGGTTTTATTTTTTTGTTTTGGACATTTAAAGAAATTTTCTATTATTTCTTAAAGGAGCATTCACAAATTGTTGAAAGATATACAGTAATTGGGTTGAATACACAAGAATTAAAAGAATGAAGCGTTTAAACAACTGCGTCGCTAACGAGGTAAAACTGCATCGATTCGTTCTAAAATCTTTAGAGCACCCGGTAGATCAGGTACAACAGGCTCGTAAACGATAGTTTCTAACTGCTGGGTCTCTAACGACCATGAAATCGCGCTAGTTCGTCGAAGTTTACGTGGATCGAGGGATGAAAAGAAAAGGCTCGGTTGTCCGCAAAGATCCGTGTGGCTCAGCGATTCTCTAAGGTACCGTTCCAGAAGAAGTGTCTGGTGTCCTCGTGGAGAGAGCATCAGCCTCGCGGATCCAGCTGGCAACGGTGCAAAGTGTGCTCCACCTCGCATCAATCGAAGAAAGAAAAAAGGGAAAAAGGATCTCGCGGGTCTCGATCGGGGAGAAAGACGCGACGTTAAGGGCGGGTGGAGGGTGTTCTGGTATTCGATTACGAGGGAACGTTTAACGGAGCAGTTTCGCGTGCCAGCATTCACGGCGGATTCGCGGTGAATGGGCTGCGAGGACGGTGATTCGATTCACGAGACCTCTTCTCGTGGTCCTCCGGTGAAATTTACCCCTGTCGTTTTCTATTTAGCTCCGCTATCGCCTGGATAATCGTCGCGCGCCGGACGGCCTAACCGCGACGAGATTATCGTCGCTAGGAATTGATCGCGATCGTTCGTCGATCACGGAAATCCGAAATTTTACTATTTGCATCTGGAGATTTTTTTATGGTCCCCCAACATTTTGTAAATTTTTTAAATCTTGAATTTTGTAAATTTATATATAATTTATATTATATATATATAATATAATATACATATATATAAATATATAATATAATATAATATACATATATAAATATATAATATAATATAATATACATATATAAATATATAATATAATATATAATAATATATATAATATTATAATATATAATTTATAATAAATTTTGTAATTAAATTTACAATGATTAAAGAAAATTGATATATCTGTAGCCATTTTGCCATTTGGAAACGAGAACAATTCAATGGAATTGATCTGGAATTGATCTGGAGGTTTTTCTTCGATGGTCCCCCAACATTTTGTAAATGTGAATGGAAATCAATTTATAATAATTAAAGCAAATTGATATATCTGTAGCAATTTTTACTGTTAGTACAGATAAATAGAGGAAATAATAAAAAGTTGTAAATCTAGTCATGAGGAATTGATCTGGAGATTTTTCTTCAATGATTTAATCAACGTTTTATAAATGTGAATGAATCTACAATAATTCAGGAAAATAGATATACCTGTGGAAATTTTGCCATTTGAAAACGAAAACGGTTCAATGGAATTTGACATGACTCTTTTTTTTGGTGTTAGTACAGATTTAAAAAAAAAAAAGAGATAATAAAAGTTATAGATTTGATCAAATCAATTGAGTTACACAAATTCCGAACTGTTTTATTCCATCGCGTTTCGTTCGACGGTAATTGAGAATGATTGTTCACCCGGTGATACTGTATAAAAATATTGAAGAGGTCCCATTCGTTGGTACCACTCGATTTTTTGTTTCAATAAACATGAAAAACACAGATATTTTGTTCAGCCAGATTCTGGGGCTGTTCCCTGGGCTGAAAGTTAAGTATTCCAGCGGCCTAACTTAGGGGATGTTCGCGCAGCTGAGCGAAGAACTTTTCGGAAGGGTGAGTTAGGGAATGTTCGCGCAGCTGAAAGTTCAATTTTTCTATGATCGAACTTAGGGAATGTCCACACAGCTGAGGAGTTGATACTTGCTGTGGATTATTTTAGGGGATGCTCGCACTTAGTTGAAAGTTCTTGTGGGTTATCTTAGGGGATGTTCGTGAAGTTGAGGACTTCAATTTTCCTGTGGTGTAACTTACAGGATATTCTCAGAATTGAATATGTCCCCGTAACCTAACGTAAGGGTTGTTCCCACAGCTGGGGGTTGAAGTTCCCTGTAACTTGAGGGTTGTTCGCGTAGCACTGCGTAGAACTTCTTTGCGAGCTAAGTTAGAGAATCTTTATACAGTTTGGAGTTAAATCGTGCTCTAACTTAACCGAGGTCCCCATAGTTGAGAGCTGAAAGTTCCTAAGGGATGATTGCACAGCTGAGATTTGAATTTTCCTGTAGCCTTAACTTTCGAAATATTCGCACAGCTAACTGTAGGACCTTCTTACAAGCTGAGTTTCGGGGATGCTCCCACAGCTGGGGATTGAAGTTTCCTACACGCTGACTTAAGGGATGTTCGCACTGATTATTGAATTTTCCTAAGGCCTAACTTGGAGAACATTAGCGTGGTTAAGATTCGAATTTTTCTGGGAACAAAGTTAAGGGATGTTCCCACTAGTCGACAGTTAAATCTCCTGATGGCTTAACTTGAGGGACGTTCGCCCAGCTGAGAGAAGAATATTTTCTTATGACTTAAGCTAGGGGACGTCGACACAGTTGGTAATTAAATTCTCGCCCGCCTCAATTTAGGGGATGCCCACCCTGCTGTGAAATTTTTCCATGCCCTAACTTACAGAATATTCTCGCAGTGGAGATCTGAATTTTTCTGCAAGCGAAATTAGGGGACGTACCCGGTACCGAGAGTTAAATTTTCTTGCCGAACTTAGGGGATGCTCGCGCAGCATAGAGCCTTCCTGCATCTCTTCAGGAAGCGTCTTCCTTTCCCGGTTGTGTGCGGAAAATTGAATAACGCCCGTCGAAAAAGAAGGAGCGAGGGAGGAGGTGCTGGAGGATAACTCGGCTCGGTGGATAAAACGTCCCTCCTACAACCGGAGCGTAATTATAACGCGGTCCTGGAGGTTGCGCGCGGTTGCGGGCAAGGTAACATTTATAGGATATGTAGGTCAGCTACTGACACGCCTTATTGCCTCCTCCGACCCGATCACCCCAAATAGACCTCCGAAAACGAAGTAAGGACGAAACGGCCGTGATCGCGACTCTCCCTCTCTCTCCACCCTCTTCCTCTTTCGATCGCGGTTTCCTGACGCCACCGCGAGTCAAACGCCGATTACGCGGTGCTAGATTACTCGCCCCCTAAGTCTACCATCTCGCGCTAACTTCTGATCGGCAATTTAACTAACCGTGACCAACGTACTTACTTGGTATCAACACGTTAAGAAAACTAGAATCTTCTTCATCCACAATGCGTTGACTACCGAAGCTGTACGAAAGAGGATATTATTTCTTGGCCAATGAGATAATTGTCATTAATATATTAATATATTATATATTTTATATTATTATTATAATAGTATATTTATTTATTTATTTATTTATGTATAAGCGCGGCGAGAGATAAGGAGATGTGTATTAAGGATTTGTAACCTCAAGGGGAACAAATAAAAATTTATCTATCTTATTTATTTATTTATTATAATAGTTATTTATATTATTATAATATTATATAATATTTATTATAATATTATATATATAATATATTATATATTTATAATATTATATATATAATATATATTTTATATTATATAATAATAATATATGTTGTAGATGATAAAGTGTGTGGTGAAGTCTAAGCAATCGGTTTATCTGTTTCCAGGAGGCGTATAGAAAATGGGTGTGCAGCTCCCTGGTGCCTTACTTTGCTCATGGGGGACCGCAGGACTCGGACACCTCGGGAACGAGCTGGACCGGAAACAGACTCAGGCCCTGCCGGTCCTTCTGCCAATCTGTGGAGCAACGTTGTCCTTACTTGCTTCCCGGTGATCGTGCCCCCGCGTACCCCACGCAATACGCCGGCGAACCCACCTTTCTTTGCAGAGGTAAACCATCAAATCAATTCCAACATCCCTTGCGAACACCTAGCAACTCCATCTTTATAAAATCTTTTATACATTGGAAATTCTTTTCTGCAAGAATTAAACAATTTTTAAATAAGTTTGGACTTGCCTGGTTTTTGCACAGAGGTCTTCGAATCTTCGTTATACATCAGAAACTAGAAACCAAGGGGAAGAAAATGTTAGGGTTGTCAAATCGAAATTTAATCGCGTTTAATCCTCCAGTACATGGGTCTAAAGAAACAAATTTTTCCTTATATATTTTTTCTAATGAATTTCTTTAGATACAAGATTATTGTTGCTTTATTGTAAAATAATGTAGGAATGATGTAGACTCAACCTATGCACTGGAGGGTTGATGGACGAGGGTAGAAACATTCTTTGGCACCCTCTCGAGTAACCTCTTAAATCAAGAAATCTATAAATCATTGTTACGATAAATATCAACTTGAAAATATTGACTGGACCTATTGTGAGTGTCCAGTTTGTGTAACTTAAGTACCACGAAGTATCGCGAATAATTAAGATCTTCAAAAATCAAGTGACCAACCACTGATGAATAGGATAATATTTGAGCAGAATTTCAATGAAGAATTTCACGAGATTTTCTTTTTACCACTTTTCTATTCAATCTTGTAAGGTAACTGCACCAGTAAATAAACATTTAAGAATATTGTTCAGGAAGATATTTTTTTTAAATATGTTAATTAAAGGAATCTCATACTTAATTTGTCAAAAATAAATGAACACGAATAAAATGAAATTATTATTATTTTTCTTTATAAAACATTAAATAAAAAATACCACTTAATGAACACTGCATTCTAGTAAGTATTGGTAATAATTATTATTATTGATATTTATTAATCATAATTATTATAATTAATAAGAAATATACAAAAGTGTTTATTTACTGGTGCAGTTACCCTAATCGAATTTTATTTATAAATAAATTCTAGAACGTTTAATATCAAAGGGGAACTGTAACATATCTTATATCGCGAGAAAACTGTAGTCTGAATGATGGAGCAGATTGCCGAAGGGCCACAGACAATAACAGCCCTTGAAACGGGAGAAAAGAGAGAGGAGAGCTCGTTTGGCAAACGCACTCGTTTCAGATCCGAACATCCCGGAGACCGGCGAGCAAGCGGCGCGAGCGTTGCACAACAGTGGCGAGGACGAGTGCTGTTTCCGCGTGTGCTCCGACGAGAAGCCAGGATCGGGAATCTGCACGAACTGTTCGGATCGGGAGCCACGGGAACGCGGCCGAGCCCACGATCCTCCGACGGCGCCCTACTGCGAGATTAATCCTATTCAGCCGGCCTCCACGGGTACGTGTCTTATCCGGGGACCTAGCAGAGTCTAACGCTCCTACGCCAGCGCTCCGCAAGAATGCTAATCAAGAGCCGCCCTCAATGCCGATTCGTTAGCGTATCATCCCCACTCTACAAGCTTAGGAATTACGATGCAACCCGCTCGACAGCGGGAAACACGCGCTTGCCGACTGCTAAACGGTATCTATCCTAGCCTAGGGCTTCTCCGAGATATACACTATCGTAGATCCCTGACTAGGTTGTCTCCTCAGCTATATAGGTCACTAGCTTTTCCCCGCAGCTTCGCTCGCACAGGAAACTGTCTAATGCCCTCGAAAATTTAGATTGTTTCTCCATAAAACCTTTCAACCCCCCATTCACCCCATTCAGATTGTATTAATGAGCATTAAGACCAAGTATGATGTAAATCAAACCAAGAATAATATATTCCTTATGCACTCCTTTTCACCCCCTTAGGGGATGAATTTTTTTAAATGCCGAAATAGGTGTTTGATTAATTATATCAGAGAGCATTCAGACCAAGTTTCAAGGATATCCAACCACGAACAAAATATTCCTCATACATACAACCCCTTTTCATCCCCATAGGGGTTGAATTTTTTTAAATTCCGAAATAGATGTTTGATTGCTGGGTTATGACCCCTAGCCTGGATCCATGCTAGTTTGTACCCTAGCTTCTGTAGGTGTTTTTAAGGTCTTTTAAAAACCTTTTAACCCCCCATTCTCCCCATTCAGGTTGTACCAATGAGCATTAAAACCAAGTATGATTTAAATCTAACGAACAATATATTCCTCATGCAAATGTTGCAATCCCTTTTCACCCCCTTAGGGGATGATTTTTTTAAAATGTCGAAATAGGTGTTTGATTGCTAGGTTATGACCCCAAGCCTGGATCCATTGCTGGTTTGCATCCTAGATTCTGTAGGTCTTTGATAAGTGCGAGACTAGGAGCCTAGTCCATTTAGGTTTTTACTAGAATGCGTCCTAACCATACAGATCTTTACTAGATCGTACCCTAGTCCACGTAGTTCTTTGAAATGTTACATTCTATCTAAGTCCTTGCAATATTGTGACTCAACCATCTTCACCAAGTTTCCTTCATTCTGTTCTCCCTTTACCTATTCCCCTTGCTTCCGGCTACAGACTGGCAGGATCTCAAGGGTGTCCTGATCCTACCTACCAACCTAAAACCATCTACTCCTGTGGATAATGCCAGCCAGTTTCGCTGAATAGAAAGCCCAAGGAGCTAAGCGAGATCCCCAAGTCGGAGCCTCTTGCTCTGGCGGTAATTTATAAATGACTCGCTACAGCCTTAACGAAATCCATCTGAAAGCCTCTCGCAATTGTCTTCTTCTTAAATCTGGCTCTTCGAGCGTCTTGACAGACTTGACATCGTTATTGAAATGCGAATTTTATGCTTCTATAGTTTACAGAATTTTTTTTAAAATTTTTGATCAACATTCAGTCAGCGGTTTCTCATTTGTCTTCTTCTTAATTCTGTCTCCAAGTATCTTGCGAGGCTTGATATCGTTATTGAACTGCAAATTTTATGCTTCTATAGTTTGCACAATTTTTTTTTGAAAATTTTTAATAACATTCAGTCAGCGGGTTCTCATTTGTGTCTTCTTTTTAAATCTGGTTTGTAAACTGTCTTACCAGACTTGATATCATTATTGAACTGAGAATTTTATGCTTCTATGGTTTGCACAATTTTTTTTTTTGTAGGCGGGGGGGTTCTCATTTGTCTTCTTCTTAAATCTGGCTTTTCAAGAGTCTTGACAGATTTGACATCGTTATTGAACTGCGAATTTTATGCTTTTATACTTTGCACAATTTTTTTTTTTAATTTTGTGATGAACTTTCGGTCAGCGGGTTCTCGGCTCTATCTACACTCCAGCTGTAGGTTTCGTTAGCTGGTGGTGGTCGCATAAATTTTCTACCATCCTACCAAACGGTCTGGACGGACGTTTCGACGTCGGAATCGATGAAAACGATTAAATCTCCTATCGCTCGCTACCAACCGGTGCTCCGGTGCCCCTGTGAACGAAGCTATAGAGTCGAAAGCTTAGTCGAGCGGCTACAAGGAATTTTATCTTAGACGTTTCCGCTTCGTCACCCACTGAACAATGAATTTTTCAATTAACCCTGCCTGTGAGAGATATCGACGGCTCTTGGACCGTCGAACTCAGATAGCCTAGATGCTTAGAAAAAGAACTTGCTAACCCCTCAGACTCCTTAAGCCTTACTTCATGATGTAAAGTACGGTGTGAACCTTTTCTTTATGTTCTGCATCGAAGTTCAAGATTTTCCTTTCAGACGTTTCCTTTCGAGATTCATTATCTCGGGAACTACACGCGACAATTAACACTTTCGTTCCCGTTCGATATAAATAAACAATGAATTTCACTAGATACATATTTATTATATACTAAAAATACCGGCCATTAAAAGTGACTAATGTCAATGGTGTTATAAAAATAACAAGATTAACTTTATTTATATTTCGTATGATTTTTTAATAATGGGAATGGTATTATAAAAATAACAAGATTAAATTTATTTATATTTCGTGCGATTTTTGCCGTGATACATACTGGAATCAAAAAATGTATTCAATCAATTCCCACGGAAACACCTTTACAATCTCAATATTAATTATTATTTAATTTATTAATATTAATATTTACAATCTCAATAATAAATAATCTAAAATTGGTCGTCGTGGTAGGTTCAGAATAAGTAGGCTCAATAATTGTCAAATAAATAATTTAAAATTGAGTAGGTGAAATTCAAAATTTTCTTTTTATTCGAAGAAATTCAAAATTGTTGAAAAATTTCAAAAATTTAAAACATTCAATTCGGCTTTTATTTCTTGCAATATTAAATGCAATGGCATTTATTTATGCAAATATTTTGCATAAAGATCCATAGTCTACATATTAACAACAATGTTCATACTCCACAATAAATCCTTTACCCACAAATCAACGATGAATTCAGCTCTAAAAAGCAAAATTCAATTGCAAAATGAAAAATCCTCTGATATTCGAACACACGAAGAGAACACATCAAACGATGCTACTTCTCTACGACCCTGTAGCGAGACATGAAATTAGACTCGGAAGTATTGATGCATCAGTGCATGATATCAAAGTTAGGATTTAGAGGATACAGACTATACAGGGTGAGTCCGCAGAAACAGAACATTGAATTTTATTTATCCAATCTTTTTGGGTTGAAGGTAACTTGTAGGTCATATTGTGTAACACGGATGAATTCGTTATTTCGTCTGCTACAACATTACCTTAACGAAAATATATAATTTCATTTATAAAAACATTGATGACCTTGAAATCTCGTTAAAAAGTGACCTTGAAAATTTTTTCTCTTACACAGTTACACGAAGCCCTTCAAACAGTGTAACCACAACCTAAGAATTTTCTTTATACATCGAAAAGTAATGGAGATATTTAGCTGTACTGTTTCTTCAGACTCACCCTTATTTTTTTTTATTAGACAAGAAGAACAGGAGCATTGAAGGGTGTTGGTGAGGGCCCTTTCTTCGATTCATTCATGTTCTTGCATTACTTCAGACCCACCCTGTATAGATTTATCAATCCCTGCACGAAACCCTTGAGCTATCACCCAGACGACCCAAACTAACCAATTTACCCGGTTGTGTGAAACAGATAAGAAGAGCGCGAGCGATTTGGAGAGCAGCAGCGTAGAGGGTGTGGAGGAGGAGTCATCATCGCCGACATCCATGGTGCAGCAGCCGCCCCCTCAAGCAATTGGCTCTTTATGCTTGCCGGGTGGTGTGGGTTCGATTCCGAGCGTCTCATCATCGGATCGTCCGTCAGCATCGATGATACCGGAAGCGTTGTGGTTGTGCTCGATGGCTAGGGTGCTGTTGAGCCTGGCTACCTGGCTCCGTGGTGTCGGTTCTCGGCTCTTCAGGATGCTGGCGACGGTTGTGATCGACGTTTGGAGAACGGGCCGTTTCGGCGACCTTGTCGCTTGGCTGCACGGTAGCTCCTCCGCGAACGGCAGAGTAAGTTGCGCGCGTCATGGTGCGAAGTGGCTGCTCGAAAAGTGGGTGATGGTCGAACGCCGGTGCCGGGTCGGTTGGTGGTGGTGGCGAAGGTTGCGGAAGAGGGTGAGGGGTTGTTGCGAGTCCGGAGGGTGTGCTGACCGAGGAGCGGTGGTGGTGAGACCCGCGCGACCCGCCCGACCTTGTGGCGGGTGCCCCTCGCCGCGAGTCCGCCCCTGGACGAGGGACTTTGGCCCTTTCGCGACGCAGTGTCGGTGGCGATGGTGGTGGTGGTGGAGGTGGCGGTGGTGGTGGTTGTACCGTTGGTGGAAGTCACGGTGGAAGTGGCGGCGAATAGGGGTTGGTAGCAACCCTTGGGTCGGGTACACTGCCGAGGGAAAGAAGCGACGTCCTCCGGTGAAGCACGGAAGAGGATCTAGGAGGAGCAACGCCGGTGAACGAGCAGGGGATGGTTTCCGGCGGACTCCGGCGGTTAGGCGACGCTACCCGCTACCCTCTAGGAAGGACCCGCCATAGGGGTGGCCCCACGGAACGCGGACGGACGCGTGACACTGCAGGTATTTTCTATCGACGAACCGAGCGCACACCCGCTATAGGAACGCGCTTCGGGTACATACAACCCTTCCAGGATTACCGCGACCCGGCGCGGCGGGTCGACCGGACCCGAGCGGGTCGCGCGGACACCGGACAACGCCAGTCGGACAGACGCGCGCGGCCCATGGTCGATTATGGTCCAAGCGGAACGAGCGAGAGGAATTTACAAGCCGGAGAAAGAGGGGATGCGTTCTTCTCGACGGGAGAACAAGATGGCGACAGACCGAGAACACCCCCGATGGATGAGGACGCGGAGAAACGCACGGATATGGGAGATGTTCTTTTTTTAATTTCAATTTTATGTTCCTTTTGGTAATACTGAGAGCGAGGAATGATTTTTTGCGCGTCGACGGCTCTCCAGCCGGAAAGCCGAGGTGTACACGATGCGAGAGGAGAACCGTAACGTCTGTAGCGAATAATAATGGATAACAATAATACAATAATAATTAATAAATTATAAATATTAACGATGATAACGATGATTACAATGAGTAACGAGGGATTGATGAGGATGATGATGAAGCGGGCGCAGGGGCGGGGTTCAGGATTCTAAGGATCACCGAGCTGCTGGGATCTACACGGGAGGTCTCGCGAGCCGGGTGATTGTCGGACGATTGGTTTTAGCATGCCGGTAAATAATGAATAAATAAATAATAGTTAACGAATAATAATAATGATTAATGAAATAAAATAATAACGATTAAATAATGGAGTAACGATGATGATAAACGATAAAGTAACGTAACGCAAAACAACAAAAAAACGATAGAACGACTACGATACAACTTACTTATTCTATACACAGAGAAAAGCGCGCGGCACTAGCGCGCGGGACACGTATTATGTATGAGACACAGCCACTGTTACACTCTTACACGGACGCTGGGGAACATGTATACATACATGATACACACATATACACAGACACGCGCGCGTATTAACGCAGAATTATTAATTACTACGAAAGAAATTAGCGGTGCGGATGAGCGCGTGCGTTGAGCGAATGCGAATACGAGAAAGAGAGAGCGCGCGCGAGAGAGAATGGGAGAACGAGTGAAAAACGATCTACGCAAAAAGCAAGCACCCGTTCGCGTATAAGGCATTAACGATTAAACAAAGGCAAACACTAACGAGAGTAAAAAAAAATGGAAAAACAACTGTACACTCCCGACACACGCGCGCACACGAACACGGAGAGACACACAACAGAAGATGATAAAAGTTGTAGGTAAATAGTCTTTTGGTCGTGACAACGTGAGAGACGGACGGCTTTGAGCGCGCGCGAGAGAGAGAGAGAGCGGGATGATAATTTGCAAGGTTGAACGCGAGAATAAAGATTAAAAAAAAACACGACATTATCGAGGTATAATATGTGTTCGTATAGACATTACAATAAATAAATGACTATTATATTAACATAGACATGTAACGGTACGAACTAAAACGAGAGAATATGTGAAAGAGAGAACGAGAGACTGCGCGAAGGAAGATTGAGGAAAAGAGAGATAGGAGAGAATGAAGAGAGCGATGTGTGAAAGTGAACAAAACGAGTAGAAGAGGATAAAAAAAACCGTAGCGAGCTGACCGATTTTTTTATAGGGAAAAATATTCCAGCGAAGCATCGCGGATCTAGCGAAACTGAATTCTTTTTTCCGACACTCTTCTCCACACGGTTCGCGTGGCTTCGAGCTCGAGGTTTCTCGCGACGAAACGGAGAATCCAGAGATTTCGATAGGGAGAACGGTCCTGGACACGTTTCTCACGCAATAATTATTACTCGGAAGACGGCAGTGGGACACGGGATCCTCGGGACGTGATTATGCTGATTCTATGACGAGATAGAAATTGTACAGGGCGTTTTGGAAATTTTCAAATGAGTCCATACTTGGAAATCAGAGGAAACAGAGCTTTTAATGAGACCTTCTGAAATTATTTAAATACGTTGTTCGATTATGAGACTGCTTAAGGTATTATTATTATTATTATTATTATTGTCGTGCGTACATAAATTTTGTTTAAGTGTATTGATTTTATTTGTGAATTAAAAACTTCGATTAATTAGAAACGATATATTATGACTTCATCTTGGGTGTGCACATAAGTTTCGTTTTAGGGTATTGACCTTATTTATGAATGAAAAAAATCGATCAGTTAGAAACAATATATTTTTATATTTTTACCAATCAATGTTCACGTCTTCATCTTCGGTGCGTACATAATTTTCGTTTTAGGGTATTGACCTTATTTATGAATTAAAAGGTTCAATCAATTAGAAACAATATATTTTTATATTTTTACCAATCAATATTGACATCTTCGGTGCGTACATAATTTTCGTTTTAGGGTATTGATCTTATTTATGAATTAAAAGGTTCGATCAATTAGAAACAATATTGTATATTGCGTTTTTACCAATGAATGTTGACGTCTTCATCTTCGGTGCGTACATAATTTTTGTTTTAGGGTATTGACCTTATTCATGCATTAAAAAATTCGATCAGTTAGAAACAATATCGTATATTGCGTTTTTACCAATGAATGTTGACGTCTTCATCTTCGGTGCATACATAATTTTCGTTTTAGGGTATTGTCCTTATTTTTTAATTAAAAGATTCGATCAATTAGAAACGATATATTTTGTCCAATCACTGTTGACACCTTCAGTGTTCCATAGAAGAATGTCTCTGAAGAATGTTTCTGTTAATAAATAATGTAGGAAGGATGATTAAAGATATTCTCTGATCGAAGCACCCTGTAAAAGCCACAATACCCACAATGCATAGCAAACCCCCGTCGACCTCGCGCCGATCCCGCCAGCCATCTTCCGAGCAGCGCGCACAGTGTCTTCTCAATGTAGAGAGTGCGAAACAATGCGGCCACCTGGGTTTATTCGTAATCGACTAATCAAGTTAACGGTTTAGAGCTTAACACACACGGGAATCTGGCCGAGGCTGCGCACCTGACCCTCGCACGAATTCTCCTTTTCGCTCGATAGCCGACAGGACCTAATTTCCACGCAACGATAGACCGGAAGTGGAAGCTTTTCTTCTCGTTCTCGAGCAGTCGCCGCGAAACAGAGTCGTTCGAACGAAACTATCGAACGAGTCGCGATTTACATCTTTCTTTTGGGACCACGATCTTTTTTACGTCGAAGGTGACCTTGATTCTTTTCGTTTCACCTTGAAGACGAATTTTTTATTCGAAGATCACTATGATTCTTTTTAATCGAAGCTTACCATGGTTTTTTCTCAGTTTTTCATACTTGTTCTTTAAACAAATACATTGCACCTCAATCTATGATCGCTTTTATATTCAAGTTGACCTTGATTCTTTTTGTTTCACCTTGACGACGAATTTTTTATTCAAATGTCGCCATGATTTTTATAAATCGAAGATTACCATGATTTTTTCTCATTCATTCATACTTGTTCTTCAAACAAGTACATTTATCCTCAAACCATGATCTTTTTTTGCATTGAAGCTGACCTTGATTCTTTTTGTTTCACCTTGAGACGAATTTTTTATTCGAAGATCACTATAATTCTTTTTAATCGAAGCTTACCATGGTTTTTTCTCAGTTTTTCATACTTGTTCTTTAAACAAATACATTGCACCTCAAATCATGATCTTTTTGACATTGAAGCTGACCTTGATTCTTTTCGTTTCACCGTGAAACGAATTTTTTATTCCTTTTTCTTATTCTTTCACACTTGTTCTTCAAACCAGTCCATTTCCCCTCAAAAAATGTTTGAAATTTTTTATTTTGTTCAGAAAGGTCATCCTCGGTATTAAAACCAAGAAACAACCCCTTCCTCGCAGTTTCGAACGAAAGATAAAATCGAGTGACTCGCTCAAGGCCATCTGACAAGATACCAAAAATTAAATTCGGCGGTCTCGTATATAATGTTGCAATCGGATAAATGGTTTTTTGCGTGGCTCTGGATCGCGAGGATCGAATCGAGGGGGTGCAAGATTATGAGAAACGAAGCCACGAAGACACTGAGGCGGAGAACGAGACGAAAAAGAGAGAGAATATCGCGAAAGAGAGAGAGAGAGAAAGAGAGAGATAGCTGTCGTCGTCGTTGTTGTCGTCGTAATTGCGGGAAATCGTGCACGAGATGCAGGGCGTGTCCCGACACAGCCGCACACGTATATAGCGAGTCACAGGTAACACGTGCACGCGCACACGCACCACGTACACACACAGAGAGAAAGAGAGAGAGAGAGAAAGAGTACATTTTGAAGAGAGAATGAGAGAGAACGAGAGAAAATGAGAGAGCACGCGCGCGCGCGCGGGGATCAGACCGCCGCGTGTGCGTTTAATTACGTTGTTATACATTGTCCAATGCATAATTGTTACCGATTTACATTTATAAGACGAATGAGAAACACGGGATAGAAACGGGGGTGGTAAACGGGGATGGAAGAGCGCGTAGGTGGTAGTAAATAACTGCGCGAGTGTTTCCGTGAGAGTGTGACCATACGGAGAGAAACTGAACGTGGGAATTTACGGGGGGCATTGGAAAGATGTGCCACTGATTCAGGGAACCAGGAATAATTATTATTAGACTGCGGATCTTTATGCAAAATTTTCTACGTCAATCTACGTCAATTAATTTGAACTTTGTAATTTCAATTTTCTTTATTATTTCCTTTCCTTTACTATACTATGCATGGTCGCCATAAATCTATAAAATCCACAGTCTAATTGTTACAAATATACCAGGTGGGCCATCGAAATGGAACCACGAATAATTATTATTAGACTGTGGATCTTTATGCAAAATTTTCTACGTCAATCTACGTCAATTAATTTGAACTTTGTAATTACAGTTTTCTTTATTATTTCCTTTTCTTTACTATACTATGTATGGTCGCCATAAATATATAAAATCCACAGTCTAATTGTTACAAATATACCGGGTGGGCCTTCGAAATGGAACCACGTATAATTATTATTAGACTGCGGATCTTTATGCAAAATTTTCTACGTCAATCTACGTCAATTAATTTGAACTTTGTAATTTCAGTTTTCTTTATTATTTCCTTTTCTTTACTATACTATGCATGCTCGCCATAAATCTATAAAATCCACAGTCTAATTGTTACAAATATACCAGGTGGACCATCGAAATGGAACCAGGAATAATTATTATTAGACTGTGGATCTTTATGCAAAATTTTCTACGTCAATCTACGTCAATTAATTTGAACTTTGTAATTACAGTTTTCTTTCACTTTTCTCTGTCACCATAAATCTATAAAATCTACAGTCTAATTGTTACAAATATACCGGGTGGTCCATCGAAATAGAGAGACCTAAATATTTTCAGTACCTTCGAAGTGAGAAAAATGTTCAAGATAAAGTTACACATCTGATGACGACAAAAGTAATTGTTTTTCAATGTTGTTTTTCATCAGAGAACCGTCGATGTTTTCTTTTTCAAATGGAACTCTATATACACTTTTAAGGGAATGATAAAGGGGTTGAAGATGGAACAGGTTCAGGAAGAGACGACTGCGCGATTATATGTACATATATACGTATTTATATATACATGTGTACGCGCGCACACCTAAACGTACATAATAGCCAGCCGCGTATGGACCTGCGTTCGAAGAGGAGAATGCGTTGTGTGAGTGTAAAAAAGAGAGAGAATGAGAGGAAGAATTATATGGATTCACGGGGATCAATTTTCCTGCGATTTTACCGATCGAGTGAAGTTCAATGATGCACGTAGGGGTTGAAAGAGAAAATAGATCGATGCTTGTGTCTTGGGAACGTGAAAGGATCGAGAAAATGGGAGAAACTGGGGAAGAATGATGTGGAATAGAAAAAAAGGAAGAAAAATCTTTCGTAGAATCCGATAGGAGAACAAACGCCACCCTTCTCCGTTACCCTTTCTGCGATCATGCTCGTTTCTTGCTTCCCTGCGAAAAAAAATTGCTGCTGCGCGAGAACGTTGCCAAGAAAGTCATATAAAAGATAATACGGAAGATATTCGATATTTGTCATGTCTCTTGACACTTGATTAAATGGTTTCAATTTTTTAGTTCCGATTTAGCTAGAAATTGCTGCTTCATAATATCATACAGAAAATCATATGAAAGATAATACAGAAGATATTCGACATTTGTCAAGTCTCTGGATACTGGATTAAACGGTTTCATTTTTTAATTCTGATTTAGTATAATATTTATATTTTATTATATATTTATATTTAAATTTATATTAAATTGCTGCTTCGAAATTTCCAGCTTTGAGACGCGTGTAAAGTTTTACCACCCTTATTTTTCATGACATGTGAATAGTTTCGCTGTCCTGCATTCATAGGGGTGAACGAGCGTGAAAGGGCAGATTATTTGAAAAATTGATGCGGAGTGCTGAACGAGAAATCTCCCCTAATGAGAACCGAATAGGCCACGAGTGTCTCTTTAGCGGTGACGCTCTTCTTAATCGCTCGAAATATTTAATAGCAACCCTCTTTTACCCTCGTTACAGCAACTTTCACCGTCTACTCCGCTACACTATAAAATTCCGTTCGCAATCTTCGTAGCAGCACACGCGGATTCTTCCCGCAGATTGTCGCCCGATCGTTCACCCCTCCTTCGCCCTCGCTGATTCGCGAATCTCCACCCCCATTTTTTTCTTCTTCCGGCCGCAATCCATCCGTTCGACTAATCGATAGCTCGACTTTCCTGCCCCGAGGCGCGTGGAATTCTCAATCGCGAATCAATAACGCGGCCGCCCCGTTTGCGAAATTATCCTTCGCCCGCCGCGGGCCATGGCGAGCATTCAAAAAGTTAGCACACCGGAAATAAAGTCGACGGTCGTTCAGAAATCAAATTTGACCATTCAATGCGCCTCCCTTCGTGCAGGAACCTCCGGGCTCACGTGAAATTCTACATTTTCAAAATCTCTTCGAGGCTGCCGCACTGAGGAGAAAATAAAAACCGAGAGTCTTTCAGACATCAAATTTTACCATTCAGGATTCAAAGTACGTTCTTCCTCTCTTGATAGAAGCCACCGTTCGTGCAACCTCCGGGACATGGAAAAATCTTCCCCATTCAAAATCTCCTCATTCTCTTTTGAAATCGCTGTCGCTTCAGTCTAGATTGATTCGACACCATCAAACAAACCACCCCTCGCAGCTACCCTTATTTCTGGGGATTCGAGACGGCCATCAAACGCTTATAGACCTCGTTATCTGCCAATTATATCCGAAGAAATATCCAAAATCTTTTTACAGGGTCATTTCGAAAATAACACTTTCCAAATTTATCCTAAGAAAAAATATATTTATTTATTTATTGATTTAATAATATTAAATTTAATATTATTTCAAGTTGGTATTGAATTTGTTAGGAGGTGTCTCAATTAATAATGCAACGTAATGAAACTCGATGAAAATGATTTGTAAAATGAAGATCACTTTGCTGCTATTCCGGAATAAAAAATGTAGAAGTTTGAAAATGTATTTGGCTGATAGGGTGAAGCACCCCTTGCAGCTACCCTTATTTCTGGGGATTCGAGACAGCCATCAAACGCTTATAGACCTCGTTATCTGCCAATTATATTCGAAGAAATATTATCCAAAACCTTTTTACAGGGTAATTTTGAAAATAACACTTTCAAAATTTATCCTAAGAAACTAATAAATGGAACTCGATGAAACTGATTTGTAAAATAAAGATCGCTTTGCTGCTACTTCGGAATAAATAATTTATAAGTTTGAAAATGTATCTGGATGATAGGGTAACTTGTCCAGTGAGGCACCCCTCGTAGCTACCCTTATTTCTGGGGATTCAAGGAAATATGTAAAACCTTTTTACAGGGTAAATTCGAAAATAACACTTTCAAAATTTATGCTGAATAAACTAATGCATGGAACTCGATGAAACTGATTTGTAAAATAAAAATCGCTTTGCTGCTACTCCAGAATAAAAAATGCAGAAGTTTAAAAATATATCTGGCTGATAGGGTGACCATTGAATATACAACTGTCGATCGCAATATCGATCCTTTTAGAGGAGGAACGATTACTGTCCATAGATCGCGAGCCTAACCGGGTTTCCCCTCCGTGAAATCTCATTTCTCGCGCAGGAAAGGTCGCGAGGGCGGACTCTCCTCGCCGATATTATTCTCGAGTAGAAAAGCAAATAATAAGGTCGGCACGGGTTAAAGCGCGCGATAATATCGCCGGGGGCGGCTCGGAGCCAACCTGTTTCTTTGATCTCACGACTTTTTACGATCGTCGCTGAAAATTAATCTCGCTCCGCGTTCTGTTCTCCACCCCTCGCAGCCTATCTCCCGACGCTCTTCCAACCCCCCGATCTTTTCTACAACCCCTGAAACGATCAAGAACGTTGGTCCCAGGAAAAAATCCGTGGCTGCGACTCCGGCACGTCCCTCGTAAAAGAGAATTAAAGAATCTCGACGTGGCTGCGTCCACTGTTGACCTTTTTCGACCACACTCTTCAAGATCTCTTCTTCCTCTTCTTCTTTCTTCGAGATCTCTTTTTCTTCTTCTTTCTTCGTTCCCTACCGTCGCATTAATCACCTGGACCTCGGCTGTCTCACACGAGTTGTTTAACCCTTATATAACGGTTAGGAGGGTAGTGTGGGACTCACCCTGTTTGCTCACCTGAGTTTGCTCCCATTCTTTGGCTTCTCCTTCCACACCTGTTCTTGGGTATTTTTTTTATTTACGTACTTTTTTTTAAGGGCGATGGGGAGGAAGTGCATTTTACGCACCCCCTTTTTCAGATCTAAGTAATGGTTAAGGGGGTAGTGTGGGACTCACCCTGTTTTCTCACCCCATTCTTTGGCTCCTCCTTCCACATCTGTTCTTGGGTATTTTTTCCTTTACGCACCTTTTTTTAAGGGTGATGGAGAAGTGCATTTTAGGCACACCCCCTTTCCAGTCATCTAAATAACGGTTAGTGGGGTAGTGTGGGACTCACACCCTGTTTGCTCATCTGATTTTTCTCACATTCTTTGGCTCCTCCTTCCTCACCTGTTGTTGGGTTTTTTTTCCTTTACGCACCTTTTTTAAGGGTGATGGGGAAGTGCATTTTACCCACACCCCCTTTCCAGATTTAAATAACGATTATAGGGGTAGTGTGGGACTCACCCTGGTTGCTCACCTGAGTTTGCTGCCCTGCTCTTCACATGCTAAGCAAACCCCCATTCTTTGGCTCCTCCTTTCACCCCTGTACTTGGGTATTTTCTCCTTTACGCAACTGAGTACAGTAAAATCTCAAACACTGTCCAGGAACGTCATCCTAAACGTTGTCTAGTGCCTACCCACTCCACTGGTTATCACTGCTGGTGACAGTGACACTTTTAACCCTTATACACCCCTCAGGATAAAAATTCACCCATTTACTATTCTCACACCCTGTAAAATCCATTCATCCCTTATATCTACGTTGCGAGATGTATTTCTTTGATTCCAAAGACGTTTATAAAGTACAACAGAATTTGTTGACATCACGTATAGATAAAATATGGCTGAATTATTATTCTAGTCTGTTTCATGCAGCTATTCTTCAGGAGCGTACGAGGGTGAATGCAAAAGTTCTACAATTTCATACAGTAAATGGATTGAATTCTCAATATCCAAAATTATTCGAAAAATTCCAGAGTGGCTCGTGTTTCTCGCAACAAAGTATTTTCATTCCACACAAAGATCCACAGTCTAGATAAGCCCGTTGGATCAGTGGGGGTCATCAGGTCATCGAGGTGGCTGCTGGAAAAGTCCCTAGATGTTTTTTCTATCTCAGTCGCGAAATATCGTGATCCATAGAGCCCGGAAAGCCCGAGGAACCCGAGGAGTCCACGAATCGTTCGACGTCCCTTGAAATAATAACGCTGACGCGGATAAGTTTCACGGGGAGGATGTAGGAGAGAAAGAGAGGGCTCGGGGGTGGTAAAAGAGAGAGAGAGAAGAGAAAGGGGGTTTCGACAGTAGGAAAATGGTGGTTGGGGAGGGTGGAAAAAAAAAGAGACGGGCGGCAGCAGGCTGTCGGCCAAAGGGGAAGTTTCGAGGAGACGAGTTTGAAGCGTTGCTTGGGTTTCGGCTGAGGCAGCCACCAAGAGGGTGCAGAGGGGGTGTGTGGAGAGAGGGATGAAGAGAGAGAGAAAAAGAGAACGGGTCTGAGAGGAACGACAGACGAAGAGAGAACCACAGAGTATATGCGGCCAGCCGAATATATGTATTATACATTTTAAATATAATGTATATATACATGTTTATATCGGTATAGAGAGAGAGAGAAAGAGAGAGAGAGAAGAGGGGGCGATATATATATATATATATATGTATTTTATATATAATGTATATATACATGTATATATCGGTATAGAGAGAGAGAAGAGGGGGCGAGATATATATGTGTATATATTATATATATTTTATATATAATGTATATGTACATGTATATATTGGAATAGAGACAGAGAGAGGAGGGGCGGGGGAGAACGAAAGAGAGGCGAGAGGACTAGACTGCGTATTGATCTCGCAAGTTTCCCGACGTACAAAGTCCGCATAAAACAGGCCAGCGTCGGCGACGTCGACGTCGACCCCGTCGCTGACGGCGTGTGCTCCAACACAGTCCTCCGAGGTTTTCGATCAAATTGGGGATCGTCCTGCGCAGGATCGCGCTCGAAATCGGCTGGAAACGATGCCAAAGCCCTCCCACAGCGTCAGTGGCCCTTCGGGGATCCACACTGGCCCCTGGGAACTCCCAAAAACGCCGACTACAGCGATTCTCCTGCGCGACAGTGCAGACAGTTTAAAAAACGATTTTCTTCTAACGTCGATGAGGGATTTGGTTGGAAAATTCAGGGAAAATAATTGCGGAGCACACGATCTTTCGTTTTGTGCAGTTTCTTCTGCTCCCTTCTGGTCGTTCTCTTTCCGTTACTACTCTTAAGGCACAGTGTGCTTGTAGATCTGTTTCTTCGGTCGGAAGTGGATCAATTCGATTGTCGTTCTCTTCTGAGACACGCTGGACAAATCCTGCGATTGCCAGGATGAACGTCGTATAAGACAATTTCGAAAAGTTTCAGTTTAATTATTATATTTTAGCATTTACATTTTTATCAGAAGAAAAAGGGATGAAAATAAATTCGGAAATGAAAGGATGCGGTGTTCTTCCTGACAACCACAGAATTAGGGAATGGGGGCAGGATAACGAGGAGACATAATATTAAATTTTCTATAAAAAATCAATATATAAATTTGTTTTATATAAAAATTCAACATTAATAATCTTGCTTTTGCTTCTTTCTTCCGGTGCTCATGTAAAAATTAAAGTATGGGATGTGTTTCCTGACAGCCACAGAATTAGGGAACGGGGACAGGATAACGAGGAGACATAATATTAAATTTTCTATAAAAAATCAATATATAAATTGTTTTGTATAAAAATTCAATATTAACCTCATGCTTTTGCTTCTTTCTTGATGTTCATCCCAGTCAGAAATATTTATAACAAATCGAACAGCACAGGCAAAGGGTGTTATCGTTATTTTCTGCCTTCACGGTTCCAACGTTCTTCTCGCACGAAGGGAAGACTTTCTCTCGATCGATCGCGTCGTCTCGATCCTCATCCCCCTCCACCCCGGAAGATTCGTCGAGGAATCGTTCGAGGTCGACCGGAAGTCCGTCGCGATTCTCGGAATAGCAAATAGGGAATTGTGTAACGGCGGATACGTGAGTGCGTGGGTGTGATTGTGCCGCATGGGCGATGAGAAATAGCGAGACTGTGTGCGAGTGTGTGACAGAGAAAGAGTATGTATGTGTGTGCCAGAGCGGGAGAGAAAGATTTAAAAGAGCCACTGCCTTAGCGACAGCAGGATCCGTGCTAGAAACAAGGCCTTAGAAAGTAACAAACCAGAAACATAATTAGAGTTAAGTAAGTCTGTTGTTGTTAAACGAAAAAAAAAGCAAAGAAAAAGAGAATAAAACGGTACTTAGAGGAATCAGGAGGTGACAAAATGATGTTGACGTATTGTAAAACTACTTAGCCGTTGTACGATATTTAAGCGCGTAAACGTAAACAAAAAAAAAGTCTAACGATGTAAAGAAACAAACAAACAAACCAAAACAACAAAACAAAAAAAAATGAAATAAAATACTTAACCCCTCGTGCCCGCAATTCAAAGTAGGCGCGTGTGCAAGAAACCACAGAGAAAACACGCGCGTAGGAAACAACAAAAACAACAAAAAAACATTAAACGTAGGAATTTATTAAACGTCGTCGCTTGTCGCAACAAAAACCGAGAACAGAAACGAGATAATTGAGCGGTGGGAGGGGAGGAAGAGAAATTGAGGTAGAGAGTATGCGAACGAGATGTAAACCGCGAGAAAACTGTGAAGCAAAATGTTCAGCGTGAAAAGACTCGGAAAAGGGAGAGAATAAAATCGTGAATAGAGAACCAGAGTGAGAAAGAGTGCGTGAGAGAGAGAGAGAGAGAGAGAGAGTGAGTTACACACAAATGTGAGAAGAACTGTAAAGACAACAAGAAAGAGGTCTCGTGGAAATCACTGATAGAAAATTTACCAAACACGATTTTTACTGACAATGAATTTGATCGACAACGAATTTGATCGACGATGATTGTTGACCGTTAACGAATTTAATCGACAACGATTTTTATCGAATTTGTCCGCGAACGATTTTAGATTCGTCGTCGGTCGAAAATCCTTGTCTGTCAAAATCTGTAGTCGATGAAAATCGTTTTGGGGAAAATCGTGTCGGTGATTTCCACGAGAGCCACACGAAAGAACGCGTCCGCCAAAGAGACAGGGAAAGAGAGAGAGAGTGAGTTACACACAAATGTGAGAAAAACTGTAAAGACAACAACAAGAAAAGGGTCTCGTGGAAATCGCTGACACAAATTTCCCAAACACGATTTTCACCGATTTTGGATTTGACTGACAACGAATTTGATCGACAATGATTTTGATCGTCAACAAATTTAATCGATAACGATTTTCATGGAATTTGTTCGTGAACGATTTTAGATTCGTTGTCGATTAAATTCGTTGTCGGTGAAAATCGTTTTGGGAAAATTTGATTTCCACGGCAACCACACGAAAGAACGCGTCCGCCAGAGAGAAAGAAAGAGAGATTTGTTCATCTTTGCCCTCGACTTTGTTTTCTGCTCTTGCCTTACGGGACTGTCGCGCGAAACCGAGGAACACGTGTCGGGAAAACCGGAGGAGAAACGATTTTAAAACCAGAGAAAAATCACATGCGTCGCCGATCCCGTGGTCGTCGAGGACGAGCGACGAGAAAGATGAGAGAAAGAAAGAAAGACGAGATGAAACAGCAACGACGCGTTCGATCGAGCAAAATTACGAGGGTGTCTTCGATGGCGCGTCGAACCACACACACGCATACACACATACATTTAAAATCTACAGACTCCACACACACAAAGAAAGAGACACGCAACAGACGTACACGTGATTTACAAAAGAAGATATAAAACGGAGGAGGCGAGAAGAAAAACACACTTTGAATCCGATGTTAGAGCGTAGAGCGTACGTACCCGTAAGCTGTCGACATTTATACTATGAACTATGAGTAAACTTGTAGCGATCATTGTGGACATAGTTAATAGTATAGATTAGTTAACCGCACTAATTGTACCGAACAAATGGAGAGTACATTTAAATTATCATGGGTGAATTCGTCGATGGGGTATATCTCGTTCGGCGTATAGGCGCGTGTGCGGTTTCACCGACGGAAATCGACGGGGAACCATGTGAAAAGGGAAAAGAGAGGGGAAGGGAAACCCGAGCGAAAAACGGAGTTTCTCTCCGGTTCGATTTTCTGCCGCGCGAGTATCGAATCGCAAGAAGGGAATCGACGAAATGCTGCGGGGCGGATCGACGCAACTAACGACGCGTTTCGGGTAGAAAAGATCTGCACGATCGAGCGAGCTTCTCGGAGATTTGGCGAACGAGAGAATGGCTGTAATAATTGCGAATCAGCACGATAATTGTCGTGGGAGGACGAAGATCCGTTTGCAGCTATCTTTCAGGTTGAAAACCTTTTGAAATCAGCCCTTTTGACAGAGGAACATTGTAAATCTGGTATCAATTGTTTGAGGTGGAGTTTAATTTGTACTCTCGTTTGCAGCTTCTTCTTCCTGTTTCTTCTTCTTCCTGTTGGTCTAGAATCCTGAAGAATTCGTTCAGGGTCAAAGACAAACCCTGGATTTATTTAGAAAATAATATTTACAAATTAGAATTTTTTATTAACCAGTATTCTTCTTCCTGTTTCTTCTTCTGGAGTCCTAAAGAATTCCTTCAGGGTCGAAGACAAACCCTGAATTTATTTAGAAAATAATATTTACAAATTTTTTAATAACTAGTTTGAACTACTAACTTGTATCTACTACTTGTATCGAGTTAAACATAACTGTAAAAGAACTTGAATGGACTAATGATTTCTATTAAATTGAACCTTGAGTTTCGCTAAAGAAAAACACAAGTGAATTTTCTGACATGTAATTGTGTAAGAGATAATTGTCCAATGACTGGATTTGATTGAATTTACTCTGATTTAATTGTCTAAGGTCGAATTTAGTGTACAGAGGTCCTAATTGGACCTCGTTGATTCGATTTACCCCTTCCACCATCGCCCCAGCAAATTCCCAGTTAAAATGCTCGAGTTTTTGTTAAAAGGATGTGTACATAGACTGTGGGATTAGTGAATTTACGAGACGTATAAATTGTACAAATTTTTCTGCATTACTATTACACCGCGATTATTTATGCTAATTCCCTGTTTTATGCAGTATTTGTTTTATTAAATTATCTCGAATTACATACGATTTAGTATCTCCTATAATCTCGTGCTGTATACTGTATACCCATAAAGTATAATTATAACATTGGATCATGTTTAACGCGATTTTTCCTCGATTTTAAATTCCGCAAAATATAATATTTAATTCGCAAATTGATTTCTATCTGATATAAAGAGAATAAATACCCGCGATCTACGTATAAATTGAACTCTCACGCCGCTAGTCGTGAAAATTTATGAATTTCGAGATACCGTGAAATATTGAATTTCTCTTTCTCTCTGATACATTTTTATGCGGCTCGTATGGGAACATTGAATCTGGAATGAACAAAGCAAAACAAAAATCTGTAAATTATGATCAAAGGGTCTTTCGAGTAATTAATTCTGACAAACTAGTCCACAAGGGGTTAATTTAATTCCCTGCAGTTTACGTATACAGCAATCAGAGATACAGACAAGATGTTTCTCTTAATTGGACGTCAACCTTGATCCAATTTAATTCGCATAATAACGATAATGAAACAATTCCCTGAACGGCGCAGTCCTGGACAGGCCTATCTGTAAATTACCAATGTATTAATCGCGTATAAAACCGTTCACATCTCTGTCCAGCATAATGAAGTACGGAGTAAATACGGAGTTACTTTATCGAATACGAATTGTTCCATTATAAAATCGTGTGTTATTCATATTAAAAAATTTAATCTAATCTATCAATTCAATTCACGGAAGACTAATGTTAGAAAACTCGAATATATATGTTCAAATGCAAAATTGATAAATCTTTTCATCCCCCAATTATCTATCAGCATTATTCTAATTCAACTCGCAAAAAAAATTATACAAATACATTCCATAAATTCCAAATTCTCAAAATATCACCAAAGCAAAAATGCAAAAATTTTTCCATCCTAATTGTTTATCAGCATTATTCCAATTCTATTTGCAAACAGAATAATACAGCAACATTCTAAAAAACCTAAATCCAAATTAAAATATAATATAATATAAAACCTAAATTACCAAAGCATCGCCAAAGCAAAAATGAAAAAAATTTTCCATTCCAATTGTCCATCAGCATTATTCCAATTCAATTTGCAGACAGAATACTACAGCAACATTCTAAAAAACCTAAATCCCAATTTACCAAAGCAAAAATAAAAAAATTTCCATTCCAATTATCCATCAGCATTATTCCAATTCAATTTGCAAACAGAATAATATAGCAACATTCTAAACCCCTAAATCCCAAATTGCCAAAGCAAAAATGCAAACATTTTTCCATTCGATTTGTCCATCAACATTATTCCAATTCAATTTGCAAACAGAATACTACAGCAACATTCTAAAAAGCCTAAAATTTTGTCCATTCCAATTTCCATGAGCGTTATCAGAATTCGATTGGTGCAAAACAATAATAAAGCAAACGGCCCTAAAGATCCGAAATACCGAAGCCCCGAGGATTGGAACAGTGCACAAGGTTAAACCGTGATTCCCCTCGCGAATTTCCCCGCAATTCATCGGTCTCCGCGTCCTCGAAATTCGGCAAACGTTTGCGGAAGCGGCGTTCCCCTGTTCTAACGATCCGGGACACGTTTTACTAACGGGTCGTACGTGCAGTACCGTGTTCGGGACACCGCACCGGTAGGAAAAGAAAGGCGCGTCGAAGATCCAGCGTCGCGTCTCTTCGACGAGGAACGGGGTATAATTGATTGGCCAATTAAATCACGTTCACGTGCACGTGACCGGCGCGGATTCGATATCGAGGCCGTAGTCGCGTCGCCAACCCCCTGCCACCCCCATGCCGCCCCCGTTTTCTATCTCGGCAACTTGTGTCACACGACGACGACGACGATGTTCGACTCTGCTCGAAGCTACTTTACCCGGCTGCGGACTCGATCGTTACTCTCGCGCAAAATCGGCGGTTCTGTGCCAGCTGAGATTTCACTTCTATAGTTGCCTCTTCAGGATTATTCTCTTCAGATATACAGGGTGGTCCAACACGTATTACCACGCCTTTTAAAGACACGAAGAAACTTTGACTAAAGTTCTTCGGTACAAAATGGACCACAATATGGCAATAATAATTTTTTCAAGGGCATCTTCACCTTTTTAAATAGAAACATATATTTTTCTATATGCCATTCCTCTTCTATATCTATATAAATAAAAATTAATCGGCTGCACCGATTTTACTGATTTAAAAAATAAAAATCTTTGTAATAGTCCGAATAAAATTTTTAAGGAAAGAAAAATTAGAAAGTTGCCCCGAGAAATAGAAAATTTTGGGGAAAAAACGAAAATGCTTTTTATTGAAATTTGGACAGGACAAATAAATAATTAATTTAAGTGGTATTTCAATTTTTGCTGAATTCTGTAAATCCTTTTCATGTTTAACGATAAACACGAATTTAGCTGTATAGAAGAGTATATGCTTCAGTTTGAAAGAATGAAGGTGACCTTGAAATCTCTGAAACTGTTTCACTAAGAAAAAAACTGTTATTATCATATTGTAGTCCTCTTCATACTAAAATCCAGTGGGATAATAATATGTTAATAAGAACCATTCATCCTTTGATATTGTTTCTAAGATAACAAATTGATTCTAACCAACCTAACCAATTTCAAAAGGCAAATTTTTCATGCGCTTTTAATCGATTATTGTTGGTAAAGAGTCTGTGAAGGTTCTTTAAGATAAAGACTCTTAGGGGACGAATTCAAGTTCGAAAGTTTAACAGAACTTTCTTGGCTGCATGAATTTCTTGCATTGTTTCTGAAAATTATTAACTAAGTGGGTACTTAGTACAAACTTTCTGTGAGACTTGAAAATGTTGCTCGCGTCGGTCCACATTAATAGGTAATTGTTGAGTATTGTTCTAATTGTTTATTAATTTTTAAAGAGTCTGTAAACATGGTCTGGAGTCTTGGGGATGTGGAAGCTAGAAACGAATGATTAGATTGATTTAGTCGTTACCGACGGTCAACTATTAATTGGGTTTTATTATTAATTAATTGGGTTATCGATCCTATCCGGTTGCATCGAACCGGTCCGAGGTTCTCTAGCCGTTTCTAGAAAGCTGCAATAGTCCTCGGTCGACCGCGGTTCGTCTGTGCACGTGATCCGATGCAAGGCACACGCGTGCCTCCGCGCGGACACGTGCCGCGCTTTCATCCCGCGGATGTTCGATCCACTTGCGCTACCCTTATGGCGGGAGCCTTTTCCTTCCACGATCCGCAATCCCCATCGGCTAATCCGCAACGATTATTCGAGAGCATTCCCTATCCTCCTCTGTGCGGACAAACATGCCATTGGAATCGTTCGAACGATCTTCGAAAAATGTCCGTATTAAAATATGATAGACAATTCGAAACGTTTTCAAGACGCGATTTAATATTGTTGTACACACTTAACTTGCTGAAATGTTGAAACTTGTAAATAGACTGCGGTTGTTCATACAATTTGCAACTTTTTTAGACGAATTTGAAGAAAGTCGAATAAAATGGAATTTTATTATGCGTGACAGTAGCCTCTTCAAATCTGAAATAAATTAATATCTGATACAATTAACAATTATGATATATAAACACAGAATGTACTTTCTTACCATTCTAAATTATGTTTATTTTTCTGAAAATGTTGTTTTAGATTTTTTTTATTATATTAATTTTTTTCATCCCTTAAAAAAAATCATGCAGTGAAGGATTAAAATCGTATTCAATTCTGTCATAATTATATGTCCTAGAATTTGCGGTTGTTCATGCAATTTGCAACTTTTTTAGACGAATTTGAAGAAACTGGAATAAAATTGAATTTTATTATGCGTGACAGTAGCCTCTTCAAATCTGAAATAAATTAATATTTGGTACAATTAACAAATGTGATATATAAACTAAGAATGTACTTGTTTTAGATTTTTTTATTATTATTTTAATTTTTTTCATCCCTTAAAAAAATCATGCAGTGAAGAGTTAAAATCATATTCAATTCTGTCATATAATATGTTCTAGAATTTTGTTGAAAATTTTCAAAAGTCATAATTGCATAAAGATCCACAGTCTACTTATCCAAGACCAGTCAAGAGAATCATTTCTATTTCTAAGACAAAAATTCTTGTCCATGAATGATCTACAAACGAATTCACCTGACGAACAAAATTGTCCAGTAGTATTCGATAGTTTTTCTCGATCGAGAATGTAATAAAAATTAAACTTGTGATTTCGTCGCAAGGTTCGATCATTAATAAATTATTATTATTGATGATCATTATTGTAAGGAACTAAGGTTCGATCATTAATAAGTTATTATTATTGATGACCATTATTGTAAGGAACTAAAATCACAAGTTTAATTTGTATTCGATACTATCGAGTAATCTTGAATGATTTCCAGCGATCTCCAACAGAAGCGAGTTTCCACTAATAATCGCCGCGTAACACAGCCGCGAAACTTTCCCAGCAAGGATCGCGAACGGGCAATATTATTTTTGCGAAAAGGAACCGGCACATCGCGGTTCTTTTCAAACAGGTTCCGTCGACGGGAAGAAAGGAATCGGATCCGCGAAACGCGGCTCGAACTTTCGAATTGGATGGGATTCACCGGAAAATTAAAGCTCTCCTCTCCTCTCGAGAAGCTCGCGAGGCAACCGACTTCGCGATCGTTTTCTCCTTCCTCCCACGACCATCTCTGTCGCACTTTTAGTTTCTCCGTTCGGTTTTTTTTTTATATCTAGAATCGAGCAGCCAGCTACGAATCCACCGAATCTCGTCCCTCTTCTTCCTCCCTCTTTTCGCGACCCTATTCCCGTCGATCCCTTTCGTTGCCTCGTTAACGAACTCGATCAAACTCGCGGCGCTCGAGCACCGCGTAGATACGTGCTCGGACCTACAATCGGATAATAATCGGGCAACGAGTTGTACAAAATGGCGGGCTCGCAACTCACGAAAATAGAGGCAGCCTACGGTCTAACAAGTTTCCCTTTTTAGAAGCGAAAAAGTATATTTCCCTGATCGAAATGCGCGATTGAAAACGTGGATATAATCCCTGTTTATGTATAAATAAAATCCATTGTCTACTGACAAACAATAATATGTTCGTATTATTACGAATAATAATAATGTGTTCGTTTAATTTCAATATCTTGTCCAGTCTTTAATTATCTTCATATCTTTTCAACAATTTACCCTTAATTTCTTAAGTTCAGCCAGAAAAAAATGTTTAAATTGTAATTAATTTTTAAATATCTATAAATGTCTATATTTTATATAGAATTAAATATGTACAAATTTAAATATCTATAAAAAATATCTTTAAATATCTCTTAAATAGTAATTAATTTTTAAATATCATTTAAAAATTTACCCTTAATATCTCAATTTCTCTTTCCTCTCCGAAGCATGTCTAGAAACTGCAAACCAACAAATATCGACAATTTAGTACTGAAGCCTCAAGCTTGATATTCTCTGTCGATTTTCGTTGTTACTTTTTCTTGGTCGTCGAAGGATCTTCTTCTTCCAGTTTTTCGCAGGTTCGCCGAGAGAAAACTAGCTTGAACTTGGCTCGTAAACGTTCGATACGTCCCGAACGTGTTCGGGACCGATGCGAAAACCGACTGCCAACATTGTCGAGGAATGCCCGTCACGCATTTCGCAGATTCGTCCACAAACCTCGCGAACATTTGGCGATGTTCGCGTCGCGAGGCACGCGAGCGTTTATATAGGACACGCACAGTCACACTGACACAATAATACACACACAGTGACACACATATACGTACAGATACAAACACAGCGAGAACAATAGCGAGAAAGAAAGAGAGAGAGAGTGAGAGAAACGTGTACACAGAAGAGTAGCGAGAGAGAAGAAAATAATAAGTTAAATAAATTTCTAGTTTAAGAGCGCGCGCGCGAACGAGACAGGGCGAGAGAAAGAGAGAGAGTGTGTGTGAGAGAGAGTGAACGAGTGAGATAAAGAATGAGAGATACAAGAATGATTTATGCACAGTATGCGTGGTAATGTGCGTGTGCGTGTGCGTGTGCGAACGAGCAAATGCGCCAGAAACGAGGAGAACACAATCGAGCGAGAGATAAACGAGAGAAAGAGAGCGAGAGAGAGAGTGAGAATTGTAGCTTGCAAAAGAGAATTATTAGGGTTCCGTCTTTGAGTGTTGGAGAATGTTCATTTGTAATTGTTTAAATCTAACGAGAAATGTACTGTAAAACTATAAGTACTATAGGCACTAAAAATATATCATTTGTTGACATGAAAAAATAAAAAAACCTGAGTGACGTCACGTTTCATTCGATCACGAGCCACACCATTCGCATAACCCTCCCTACCATTTTTTATACAGTTTTGATTTCTGAAGAAATTCAAGAGTAACGCTTTTCGATATTTAATTTACTAAAGTGACTGCTTTATTTGGTCACGTTTTTGGTGAAGCACTGTGTGTTGCAAAATAAAATAGATTTGATGAACAATTTCACAATCTTTATAATAGTATACCAACAAAAAAATAGATCTAGTATTAACTTACCTTTGGTGAAGTAGTTAAACTACTTTTGATAAATGCATTATATTTACAGACATTGAATGTACAGTATTTTCTCCATATAAGTCCCCAGCACGGGTCTGCCGAGGGACATTTATGAGGCAGGGACAGTATTCTTTGATTTTTGCCGAACGTAGAGAAGGACAGCGGAGCTTGAGAGGCCTCGGTCGCCGAGAAATGTAAACATAGCTAATCCAAATTTCCAACTTCATTATTTTTTATTATGACTTGATGGGACTTCGATGACCATATTCGTGGCATTTTTCTAATCAAAATGATACCAAATATGATATAATTCCGATGACATATACCAGTGTAACAGACAATTAAAGTTTCGGGCGCAAGGAAGGACGCAGAGACTCTCGTTCCTTGCGCCCGAAACTTTAATTGTCTATTACACTGGTAAATGTTATCGGAATTATATCATATTTGGTATGATTTTAATTAGCAAAATGCCACAAATATAGTCATCGACGTATACCATAAAAAAATAATGAAAAATAAAGAAGTTGTAAATTTGGATTAACTATGTTTAATATAATAATACTGTGCCTGGCGCATAAATGTCCCTCGACAGACCCGTGTTGGGGACTTATACGGATAAAATACTGTAGTTTGTAGAATTTGATCGAACCGCCGCGAAAAATAAATTCCAATTCCAATTTAACATTTGGCCAACCTAATATCAGGTATCAATTTCGACCATGACTCCGTGGGAACACGGAGTTTAACGGAGCACAGTTTGAAGACTGTTCCATGCCATGCTAACAAGAATACGAAAGGGGAATAATTCGATTGACGGAAGGGGCAATTGATCGAGGCCTACGATCGTCGAGAGTTGTTGAGGATCCCCTTACCTTTGTCAGAGAGGTAGGTAAATAATGTATCCTGTCCAGGTAAATATAGCCTGTCGGCCCCGGAAGAATAAAGGGGGGACGAGAATCCGGCCGCACGTCCATTAGGAATAAATAAATCGTCAGACAGGTTTGCATGAAAAATTTATTCGTGACGCACGCGTTTTTATGTACAGCGATAAGAATATAGAGCGCGCGCGTCATCGCCACGAGATGCCATCCGTCCGAGAATAGACGACGCGATTCTTGGCCGAGCCAGGGGTGTCCGACACCCCTAATCGCGCGATCATATTCGGTACTTACCAGTCGTCCAACTGCGACTCTCTTGCTCGGAAATGGTACAGTGAAATACGTCTGCGAGCCAGACCGAATCAGACGTTTCGAGATCCTGACACCTGTTAACCGGACGAGTCAACTCGTCGATTACACTGTCCAACAAATTTAAACTTTTTTTTATATTTTTTTTTATTTTTTATATGTTGGGTGAATCTTATAGAGTTTTTTCGCTGATTCAGAACCTGGCCTTAATTTTTTACCACGTTTTTATTAGCTCGCTTTCTTGTTTGTCTGTTTGTCTGTACGGTGACAAATTTTGCAATTGATTTAATATAATTGAATATAATTGAATATAATTTAATATAATTGATTTAATAAACTAACTTCCTGATGAGCTAGAGACTTGAAATTGGATACATGTTTCCTACACGCACAGTTTAAAAAACATGACTGAAAAAAAAACTATTTTTCAACTTTAATTATTGTAATATTATTATAAAAGATATTGTATTGTTCTTTGCAGCAAAAGATTCTTTAGACTTTCCTGAATCCAGTGATGTGCAATAGTAATACATTATGATTGTTTAAACTTGTTTGAACTCTATAAGATCCACCCAACAGTTATATGAAAACATTTTTACTGTTGGACAGTGTTATGCTCGACGTTATGTCACTCTTGTGTAGAGATTAAGGAATGGGAAACTTGAATGCTGCCTATCGAACTGAGAAGAAAGAAAACGAGGAAACAAACTGACCGTGGACTGTGATTTTAACTTTGGTTTTGCTTCCAAGGTCATTTGAAGGTCGTCGATGGCCCCCAGTAAGTAGTACCTTCTTTTTCTTTGTTAATTTTTCAAAAAAGGAAATGATCTTCGAGTAATCTTGAAAAATACGTCAATCGAATAATTCCGAAACGGCAGTATCCTTTTGCAGAAAGGATAAGAAAATTGTTGGTGGTGTTCCTCTTTCCTCGACATGATTTCGAGTGCAAGGCTCGAGCTGCAGGGTTAATTGCGCTTGCACCGAGGCAAAAGTTGCCCGTTTAACAGGTCAACAGGTCGATCCCGTTGATAAGTATCAAAGAAGTCACGACCGAGGTGATTCGTATGAATAACGAAGCGGATGAGGGTGTGTTGAGTGGTGGGGCAGCTCGTGTAACCGTTCGAAGACAAAAGAATGAAGTTTCTCTTTAGCCGAACGAAAAACACAGTATTTCTCGCTATACTTGTCACGTGTTGTGTTTACTCGTCACCGGAGCTCGTTCTAGTTAAATGTATATATGTATGTCGATCTATTTCTTGTACGTTCCCTCTTTCTTTCGGTATTATTTTCTCAACCGAGTCAGTCTAGTTCTCACAATCAAAATAAACGGATCTGTCCTCCAGTAATCAGTATGTTTCTGTTCACCACGTGTAAGAGGCTATCGTTAAATCTATTTTGTTCTGGTTCGATCGGGCTTCGAGATGAACAAAATTAAATAACAAAATTAAACCAATCGCTCTCTACAAATTCTATTTTGTAATTATTATATATTATTATATTTTTTTGTAATTATGTTAAAATAAATCTCATATGAGATTTTCTAATAAAAAAAATCAGTGCATTTCAAAGAAGAAAATTGCAATGGTTTTCTACCGAGTTACTCGAGCTGCCACGCTTAATGGTTCGCAACGGCTTCGCGCCGATAAACGTTAATAAATACTTCCTTATAAATAAAAGGGAAACCGGAAACCGTTCGGATAATCGCTATTGCAGCGAATGTTGCTGCTGTTGTTGTTGTTTCTGCGAAGTTTTCCCAAGTGGTTCCATGCTCGGTTGACTTTCCGGAGACGGTGATGGCTGCTTCTTCAACTCTTCCTCGCCCTCCTTCACCGACGAGGGTGGCAACGCGTTCAGCAACCCTTGCGAAGAGCAAAAACACTTGTTACATTACGTCGGGGAGATTGGAAGTTTTAGGGGAAAATGGTTACTCACCGACGGTTTCTCCTTTAAGGGAGGCTCCTGCAACGATAAAAGCCAGCTACAGTTACCCGTGCAACCCTTAGTACATGCGTCTACCATTTTTTAGCAGTCACCGTTCATTTATTTTTTTTTCGTTCATTTCATTGAACACACGAAGACGTACTCGTTTTTGTTATAAATGCATAAAATCCACAGTCTAATAATAAGTGAAATTGTTGTTGTTTTTTTTAATAGCTATATAACAACAAATGAATTTAATTAAATTGACTGTGTACGAAATTTTTATTGAAATGGCAATCAGCCAAGCTAACAGCCAAATTAGGCTAGCCTAATGCTAGTCGGGTACTTTTTATACTGTTTCGTGTCGTACTATATTGCATGCAAACTTAACCACTAATCTACCACCATTATAGTCGACGTACCGTTGCCACGATACTTGTTCAACTGCTGGTAAACTTGCTTCATCCTCTCAATGTTGATCCTAGAGCTCTTGCTATGATTGACCATCGGCAGTGAATAGTCCTGGCCGATGATGCACTTTGCAGTTCGTTGTACGCTCAGTGGAGCGTTCCAAGGTTCGTGGATGTACCTCGTAGGAATATTCTTCAACACTGGCAGATAACGCCTACCAACAAAGTACAATTTAATCAATCATTAACTGAAAATACCTTAAAGCCAGCTAGTAAATGAATTCACAAATTTTTATTACCTGATATAATCGCCATTTGGATCAGCCTTTCTGCCGAACCTCACCGGGCAATAGCAATGAAAGAATTGCTGGAAGAACGAGCTGCACGACAGCCACATCCACATGCCAGCGTTAACGGACCAGTCGGCGTCCAGTAGAAGCTCGTCGAACACCTTGAGGAACGTTCATCGAATTTATTTATTATAAATATTTATATTAATATAAATATAATTTATGGGACAGGTTTACGTTGCCCCGGAGCATGCAAGAATACGAAAAATTCAATACCGTATTAGCGATAGTCTTTTGCAAATATCTCGAAAAGTAAAAGCGACCCCCTGATGAAATTTTAATATGTTATGCAGCAACACATTCCGAACAACTTTTTCCTCTTTCAATATAGCAGAGTCACTTTTAGTTTTTCAGATATTTGCAAAAAACTATCGCGTTTACGTTGTCGCGGAGCATGCAGGAATACGAAAAATTCAATACAGTATTAGCGATAGTTTTTTGCAAATATCTCGAAAACTAAAAGCGAGCGCTGGGTAGTTGTAATGATAAAAGTTGTTCAGAATATTGTCCTGGATAACATATGTCAAGATGCCTCCCCAAAACGTAAGGTTTACCCTTTTTTCATATATGTTTTTATTTTCTGAATGACGAAGACTGAAAGAATCTCGAAGAACAAATGTCTACTTTCTAAATGTGTCACGTCAATTAAATCACAAATGAATCATCGGCTGAAATCATCGTATCTAAACTATGAGTTTGTGATTCGAATGCAACCGAAGTGGTGACAGCATCGCAAAAATAGATTGTAGCATGAACAACGAATCGAAACGCAGTCGATCTCGGTCATCGTGGAAATGCCAGCGCGAGGCGACATTTTACCTTCATTCCTTCTTCCCAGGAGATCCAAAGGTCGCCTCTGGTGAGGAAGCAGGCCACAGCGTGTCTAGCCAGGTGATGGATCCAGCCCTCCTCCCTAAGCTGCGTCATGATCGCGTCGATCCACGGAAATCCCGTTTGACCCTGTCCAGAAAAAGAGGAGACCTTTCGCATTGAATTCAAACCGTTCCCTATTGAGCTGTAACACGGTGGATTTTTGAAATCCATTCGATTCACTCACGTTTGCCCATTTCGCCAGAGCCTCGACGTTCTTGTCCCATGGAATCTGCACGCAAATCGGGTTTCCTTGCATCCGATCGAAGTTAGGGTTCTTGGTTGCCGCGCAGTAAAAGAACTCGCGCCATAGTAATTGTCCGTGCAGGGATAATGGTGGCACCGCTTTCTTTATCTGCAATGGAACGCAGAGGCTTTTGTCTCGACGAAAATTTCGTGATCTCTATATTATAGAGACATTATTAGAAAAATATATATTATTACAAATTATTATTAGAAATTCATATTAGAAATTCATTCATTATATATTATTAGAAATTCAGATATTATTAGAAAATTATTAGAACATGGATTTGTATTAATAATTTCATCTGCCACCGTTCAATCATCCTCTTACTGAACCTAATATAAATAAATAATTGAAACTGACTGATAAAATTTTTTTTTATCTGCAATGGAACCCAGAGGCTTTTGTCTCGACGAAAATTTCGTGATCTCTATATTATAGAGATTATTATTAGAAAATTATTAGAACATGGATTTGTATTAACAATTTCATCGGCCACCGTTCAATCATCCTCTTACTGAACCTAATATAAATAAATAAATGAAACTGACCGATAAAAAAAAAATTTTATCTGCAATGGAACGCAAAGGCTTTTGTCTGGATGAAAATTTCGGCTGTGTCAATTGCCTTATTAAAGGTAGCACACAAGTAACCGACAACCGAAACTGGCTGGTGGAAGCTTAGAAATTAAAGGAAGCCTTTGAAATCCGGCCGACCGAGGGTTAGCTGATCAGCTGTGCAACGGGAACCGCATGGCTCCGAGTGATGAAAGCCCTAAACCCTTAAGAAGATCACAAAAGTAGAACATCCCGGGTTCGCAAACACAATATACCTTCTTATAGAGATCGGTGAGCTGGTAGTAAAAGAGCCTGGTGCTCAGGCAGCCGAATCTTAAATAGGGCGAGAGGCCTGTTTGACTGGGCAACAACGATTGCGGAGTCATCTTCGGTCTGCCGAAACTAGCCACCCATGCCTTCCGTTCAAGGTGTCGGCCAAGTCTTGCCAAAGCTTCGCTCTCGCCACCTACCCAGACAGGTGGTCGAAGCCCTTCCGTATCGAAACCTAACAACAATTCAAAATAAATTACCTTCCATTCCCCTTGAAAGACTGTGCCTAAAAAATCTTTGCCTGTCTTAACAGTCTCTAAAAATGATCCTTAATAAATGATCCTTAATAAAAATATTCAAAGGAAAACAGACATCAGTAATGTACATAGTAATGTACATAAATGTTCACAGAAGGTAGAACTAGTTGAACAGACTGTAATCTAATTGATACAGCAAAATGAAGATGCTGCTTCAAGCTCAAACTTCATATCCCTCGCTTGATCAGTATAATAAATTAATCAATATGTTCCACGTGTACATACAATGCATAATCAAGTTATTAGATGGGCCATCATATACAAATTGATACCTTCTAATAATTTGATCATCCACTATAAACATAAATACTGAATTGCAATTCAATATTTTCAACGGAGTGGAAGAATAAAATCCTGAAGAAATAAATTAATCAATATGTTCCACGTATACATACAATGCATGATCAAATTGTTAGAGCTGTGGTAAATATATTTTATTAAACTCCCAATACACTATAGATGGCCATCATATACAAATTGATACCTTCTAATAATTTGATCATCCACTATAAACATAAATACTGAATTTCAATTCAATATTTTTCAACGGAGTGGAAGTAGAAAATCCTGAAGAAATAAATTAATCAATATGTTCCACGTGTACATACAATGTATGATCAACTTATTAGAGCTGTGGTACGAAAAATATATTTTCATATACAAATTGATACCTTCTAATAGTTTGATCATCCACTATAAACATAAATACTGAATTGCAATATTTTCAACAAAGCGGAAGAAGAAAATCCTGAAGAAATAAAGGAATCTTCATGTCAGAAAATCGTTCTCAAAGATTTACCAAGCTCCTCGAGGGTGGGCACGCCATAATGATCGTCGTGGTCCTCCTTCAATGGCGTGTAGGCCGATCCGACACAGACGGAAGTGACGGTCTGCACCGGTGGTTCCGGCGGGTCCATACTGGCCACGACATTTTGAAATTGATGATACGTCAACGGCGGCTTGCCCCCGTTCTTCTCGATGATCCTGAAACGAGAATCCGGTGAAGCAGCTGCTGTTGCTACGACGATCGACAAACCCAGTAAAAAATATCTATGCTCACTCGTCCAACTTGTACAGTGTGTGGGAGACCCTTTGGACCACTGAGATGCCCAATTCGTTGCATAGTGCGGAGATATTGTGGTCCCGGACCCTACCGAATGGTTCTGGGTCTTCTTCGAAGGTTAGATTCGTTGTGCCCCATTCCTTGAACAGTTTCGGTAAGGCGTCTGCTGGCTGGCCTCGTATCACGAACAGTCTCGAGTTCAATTTCCTTAGAGAACAATCCAGGTCCTCTAAGCATTGCAGGAGGAACCTGTCGTGGATAGAAATAACAAATTTTTGTTAGTTCTTTCAAACTTTTAATTCTGCAAATTAAACATTTCAGAAAAAAATGAAAATAATTATATGTATAAATTATATGTATATCCACTGCTCAGAAAAAAATGAAGACTTTTATTTATATAATTATATGTACAAATTATATGTATATCCACTGCACGAATAAAATATGAGAAAGAAATATAAAAAATTAAATGCTGACGCTGTAAAATTAATTATTAAATAGTTTCAAAGATATGCAGTTAAATAAAATTTTTATGTTGTTATTGTTTACCTTGTTAAAATATGTAATTGTTATTTTTCTTCTTAACCTATCTGTTAAGTAACATTACTACATTATGTAGTCCAATGAAAGGCAATATCTATTATGGTTCAAAAGTTATACACAAATGTCACTGAATTTTTATGTATAATTTATTTGTATAAACCTCTGCCAGTGTGCAACGATGAATCAGGGTGGTTTAATGGAACGTTCAAATTAATAGAGGGTAGGACTCACCTCCACTTATTAATGCCGACGTTGGTACTTCCGGCAAACCAGGGGTCCAAGACGAAGACGCACCGGAAGGTGACCGCTCCTGCTAGCCCCTCCCTCAGCGAGGGGTTGTCGTGCAGTCTGAGACCCCTACGGAACCAGTGAACCGTGTGCTTCTGTCCCTGGATCCCTACATCCGGATTTATTTCTCTGTTCCGGCTGCCCGTCATCTTCCCCTCCTTCTCCTCGTCCTCCTCCTCCTCGTCCTCCGCCACCCTTGTTTCCGTCACCTTGCCCCCTCCTTGCAGCCGCGGAACCGTCTTTCTAACTTTTCAATCGCCCCTGATCCGCTTCCTTCTTTCGCCAAGGTCGTCAGTAGGACGAACGTATCCTCCGCATCTTTGCCTAGGGTTCTTCTCGAATCAAGGACACCCTTCTCTGTTTTCTGGTGGACAGGATTGGGGATGTAGAACTGTATGTTTGGGACTGTCTCTTTCTCAAGGTGATCCGGTGAATATGTTCTTTTCGCGACCTTGGACGAAACAGCACCCTCAGTGGAGACTGTAGAGCACCGTCATCCTCGCGAATCGATTCTGCCGAGAGCGGTCGGTTTTTAGGTCATCAAGGTCGCCACCGAGCTCGATCGATCTCACTGTTCCGTCGATTGAATCTGTTCGCTGTTTAGGGAAAAGAGGAAGATGAGTATGTCTCGCGAGGATCCACTGGCCGAAGATTTGTTTGGTAGCTACCCTCAGAGTTAAAGGGATGGCAATCGTTTTTCCAGGATTACAAGGGTGGACGGTGACCCTGCTCATTTCTCGATAATGCAAAGATGAGGGTTTTCGCAAAGATTGTCATTTATATATATATAAATGTATATATTTATATATATTTATATATTATTCGATTTATGTCAAGAAACATTTTTTTATTTTTTAATTTGAAGAATTTCGATTTTCCAATATGGCCTAAACGCTGATGCCATGATTCATAATTATCTTTTATCATTCTAGAAACATGGACAGTAGGATAAATATTTATTAGAAATTCTATACCAGTTAAATTGGGGTATATAATAACGGGTAGTAAATTATAGGGTTCCCTAATAAAAGTTTACTTTTATGTTTACGAGGCGTAACTTGCATTATTCGGCAGCGTAATTTTTAGGTTAAATGCAGCGCCCTCTGCACATCATTTAACGAGGTTATGTTTATCTTTATATATAATAAAATCGTGTCTGTTTGTAACGGCATCAATTGAGAACGGCTCAACGTAGAAAGCTGCGGTTTGAACCATTAAACGCGGCGTTTCCTTAGGAAGGTTTAAGAACAAAGAGCATTCGGAAAAGTCTATTGGTTAAAATGTTGTGACGTAATTACCACGGGCTGTTGGTTAAAGATTACACTAGGTTAAGGGACAACGCGTAAAATTGTTGTTAAAAGATCAATGGAGTTACACGAAGCGGATTTCGTCTTTGTATAGAAACGCTACAAAAAATTGAGTATCATTGGTTCGAACAGGAAATCGATCTACGGTTCGAGAGCGCGAATGACGGTCGGCGAAACCGGTGAATTGACTGGGACAAAGAGATCGATGGGCGAAAGAGGATCGTCGAGATTCTACCAGCTCTGCAGCCCGAGAGAATCCGCAGAGAAATTCTACAAATCTGTGGTGTAGCTCGGCCGAGCGACACCAATTCAATTTGCAAGATTGTCCTTTATCTTTCGAATCCTCCGAGCTGTCCCTAGACAAAGAAAGAATCTCGCGATATCGATCGGTACGAATCCTGCGAGGACAACGAGCCGGCTTTGTCTGAAGCTCGAACTCGCGACACGTTTGAAATGATAATTCGAGTTGTTCCGACTAATCTATTACATTTATTTTTCGAAAGAATGTACTGGAAACGACTTTACTTTGTGCGAAAGTTGAAACAATTTATGGTTCGAGCGAGTTTCATCGGTCGGGGAAAATAAGCGGCCTGATTTAAATAATAAAATACATATTCTCATTTCAATACGGTTTCCTGTACTTTGTCACAAAGGATTTTCTTTAATATTTATCATACAACATATATAGAATAATAAGTGAAAAGCAAAATCAACTTCTTGTAGTATTGCATGTAATAAAAACACTTTCGTTAGAAATAATGTAAAAATTCCTCCGGGAGGTTCAATGAAATAAAAAGACTGTTTCATTCTAAATTATGAATTATTTCATTCTGCGGTAAATAAACGCGACAGTTTCGGAAATGCATACAGCGTGGAACATTTAAATCAGGTCACCTGAATATCTCCCTTGCAATTCGCGATGGCAAAAATTGAACTGCACGAAACTTGCTTAGTTTCGAGGAACCTATAATTTCGATTTATTAATATTTTTAGTAGGATTATTATATAATTGTACCACTATCAAAATTTTCCTTTCTGTGCATGTCCCTTCTTTGTTATTATACTTATACGAGTAGTCTGTATCTTTCTCATATGTAAAATAGGGCTTCAGCCCGTTTATAATAAATAATAATAATAATAATTTTTATTAATGGACGTATAGAGAACATGTAAAAATCAATCCTGTTTTTTTTTTAATGGGATGATATGTTGTCATGTTTATATACTGATACGCCGTTTCGAGAAGAGTGCAATGACCTATATCATGAAGCCCGTTCAAGGTCATTCGATGAAGATAAAGCGACTCTTATCGCGCATCGAAGGCTGCCCAATGCTTGACGATTCTCCTGCGCGTGACCCGGCCTCCAGTGATTCGACGTCTGACCATGCACGGATCATTCTACTGCGTTCACCAAAATCGATTATATTATTATTCATTATTATTTATTTATTACAAACGGAATGTGATCCTTTTACAAAACTGTTAACAATAACAAAGAAGAAAAAATATAAGACAACTCGTTTAACAACAACAATCCTGTGTAGTTGTATTTGAAAATTTAATAAAGAATTGGTGAACAAAATCAACACGATTATAAATAGTGCAAGAATTTGCAATAATGCGATTTAATGGATTAATTAATCGATAATTAGATGTCGCTTTAAGTGTTTGAAAAGCCGCTCTTTAATAATAAAAATTGATTTGCTCAAGTAGAGAGGAACAATCCACATGATTATTAATTAAATGAAAAATGAATTCTTCTTTGCAGATAATTTTCCTGGTTCATTTCAGTTATTATTGCGGAGTAATCATGTATATCGTTTCTTAGTTTCTCAACAATTTCATTTAAAACAACAAATAAGAATGAACATTTTCATTGAAGTAACTCCTTCCAAATATTCTTTCACCTAGCGAATCAGCTAGTTTCAATAAATCGCTTAAAATTGGGTGGTTACCCAAGAATTTTTATACTACGGGTCACCACAGACCCAATCAGGAGTTCATTAACCGTAAACATTTTGAATTTTCATAGTGAACGTTCCCCGGACCCGGCTGTTCCACGGAACCAGGAATAACCGCGAAACGCCGGGAAATAGAACGCGTCGTCTGCAGTACGGAAAGCAAACAATACGGTTCCGGATACGTTTTTTTATTTTCGTCCAACTTCGTTAGCTGCAGATTAATTCCAGGTCGATTCACGTAACTATATACCGTTCACCCCCTATCCTGCCTGAATATAGCCGCGTGTTATATAATTATATGTATAATTATAATACCGTCGTTTCGAGAAACATCAAGGCCAACGAATTCGGCTCTTCCGAAGTCGATCGAGTGTTTGAAAATCGAATAGGAAAATCGTTCAATCGTTCGAGAGCGATACGAATGAACGGCGATTTAAATTTCGCGCCCATTTCAAATTACGCGCGTTCCAGTTTCTGCTGTGGCTTTTAACATCCTTCTTCAACTTTGTTTATCGTCCACGCGCGTTCCTGTACGCGGGGTATGTTTATAATTATCGATAAAATTTATTAACGTCGCTTATCGACAAGATGATCGATAATGTCACGTGTTTTAAATTGTCTCCCACGTGACAGCCCATTTATTTAGTGAGAGCAGTGTTGTCAAATCAAGACTTGGCTCGCACTTTATTATTCACTCGGCGAGATTTGGCATGAGAAACTCGTAGGTACTTACCACGTGGTCTCCCATTACGCGCTATACAAAAGGCATGGAGCCTTGCGTCAAGAGTGGGGATTCGCCGTTCCCCTTGCACCCCACTGACGAAATCTGTGCCAACTCTCGCCGAGCGAATAATACCTTTCCCTTCTACGAGGTTCAATTTAGAAAAATAAAATTATTAATGTATTGAAATATTATAAAATATTAAATAATATATAAAATATTAAATAATATAGGAAATAGATACTTGGTCCCCTCAGGGTTTCAAGTCCATACCCCACTCTCCTTCTCTTTCCAATTTCACCTATCGCCTAATTGCAACCAATTCCAGCGGGACCTACTGTTTTTAAGGTGGGTTCCGAACCACCTATATTAAATAATATATAAAATATTAAATAAAAATATTGATGTGTTAAATACCCAATTAATAGAAAATTTCACATATCGATTTTTTCGTTCGCTAAAAATTTACAGTGCGTAGCGTGTTTATATTGTTCATGTCTAAAAGCTAAATGTAAAAAATTTGTGTTATGTCATGTTATGTTATATGTTTCTTTATAAATATATGCTTCTATTAATATTTAAATAAAACGATTTAATTTTTATTTACAATAAAGAATATGGTGTACCGTTATTTAAAAAATTATATGTATATATATATATATTCTGAAGGGGTGGCAATTTGTCTTTTTGCCCGGGGTGACGTAATCGCTAGGGCGGGCCCTGCGAGGTTATTCCTCGCCCTTTTCCGCTGCCCGGTCACGTGACGCGTACTGGTAGAGAGGGGGTAACTTTTCTCGTTTCGTGCTCCCTCCCCCGATCTGGCCTAACTTAGTAATAGCTCCTCACGCAGGACTAAAGGACTATTACTTTTACAAAAGAATTACAGTTACAGATAATCAATATTACCTATTGCAATTAGGTAGAACATTATTCGTAATTCTCTATAGGAACTCTCCTATTTCGTAGAACGCGAGTTACAAATTTTACGACGTTCAGATATCGCCGGTTGTTTATTTAACCTAGTGTGCACGTGCGGCAAACCCACGCTTTGAGGAAAATTCAATTGCAGCCCCTTGAAAATGTTAAGGAAAAGGATATTCATCGAGCAGAAATTCTTTGTAGGTACGTTCACATTTGTTGAAACTTTCGAAATGCTGGTGGAAAAGTGGCTGGCGTAGTTTTTCGCCTGACACACCACGTGGTAATTCATGATTCATTTTGAATGAACTGTGTTTACTAGATTTCAGTAGTAATTTCTTGTTTATCTAAACGCTTCGAAAAGAATAAATCGCGTCTCCATCATTGGAACTACTAATTATTAACTTATGGACTAATTAATCCAATGAATCGCATTATTGCAACAATCATGCACTATTTATAATCGTATTGATTTTTTCAATAATTCATTAGACAAATTTAAAATGCAACTACGCAGGAATGTATGATAATATCATATCGATTGTACCACTATCAAAATTTTCTTTTCTGTGCATGTCCCTTTGTTATTATACTTATACGAGCAGTCTATAATATACGAGAGTTTATAATAAATAATAATAATAATAATAATAATAATAATAAAATAATTATGATGCCGCGATAGATTTTCGATAAGAAATATCATTTTCTTGGTACGGACCTGCAGATACACCACTCGAAGGTCGCCCGCAAGATCAAACATAACAGAATTATTATCCTCAGCACTAGTCTCCGTTAAAACGACGTACCCCCGTTTGTTTACCAACAAAGCAACTCTATCGACAGAGAATTTGTCGAACAGGGAAAGACATATAATAAAATAATAAACGAAAACAGTAACAACCGATCGTCGTAATAAATATCGTACACGGAAATTCGTTTAGACCAAGCTCGAGGCGGATCTACGGATCTACGCGACGGATCTATGCCGTCATGTAAACAGAATCGCGACCGACGAGAAATGAATCACCGAGTGAGATTCTACGTCGTCTACATTTTCCGAATCCAGCCAATGATGTGTCGAGGCATTTCTAATAGCGAATGACTATGTAGATTCGTTGCAGCTCGTGAAAAATGGCGACCGAATTGCTCGGCTAAATTCTAAAGGAAAACATGTGACGTCGATCGATATATTGCAACCTAGTCGACACGAGTGAAACGCTTTTTAAGCATAGCTGTGATGGTAATGGTCGATGTTAGGTCACCTGGAAACCATGTTGATGTTTTCCTTTTGGTATTGTGACCTGTTCTTCAAGGATGTCTGAAATCCACTCGTAAACATACTACCTGTCCTCCCGACTCCTGTGCGTCGAGCCTGAAGCTGCAGGAGTGGGGTAGACGGTTTATTACCGTTATCAGTTATCTTTATAATCTCCCCTTCTTTTCTAGTTTTGTTAAATAGTGAGAACATGTATTGATGCAGTAGACAGAAACACTTTGTTTAAAAAAGGTTGTACATTTGTTGCCACAGAAAGTGCACATATACAGTCTTTAATTATTTTAATGTTTTTACTGTTTCAAGACACTCAATTTTATGATAAATTCGTAAAGATGCAAAATAATAATTCTGTGTGAATTGCACGACTGAGACAAAAAATCTCTTCCTTTCTTTTCTAGTTTTGTTAAATAGTAAGAACATGTATTGATGCAGTAGACATAAACACTTTGTTTAAAAAGGTTGTACACTTGTTGCCACAGAAAGTGCGCATATACAGTCTTTAATTATTTTAATGTTTTTACTGTTTCAAATAAATTTTATGATAAATTCGTAAAGATCCCCAGAGCATGTTTTTTAAAACTCTGTTTAAAAAGGCTGTACGTTTGTTGCCACAGAAAGTGAGCATATACAGTCTTTAATTATTTAAATCTTTTTACTGTTTCAAATCACACTCAATTTTTTATGTTAAATTCGTAAATTCGAAAAAACGTCACGGTATACAGGGCCCACTCTATCAGTTATGGCGCCCCGGACAAAAAGACAAATTTCCGCCCCTTAAGAATATACATATCAATAAAAATCAAATCGTTTTATTTAAATTTTAATAAAAGCATATATTTAGCTTTTAGACATGAACAATATAAATACGCTACCCATTGTAAATGTTTAATTTTCTATAAATTAGGTATTTAACACATCAATATTTTTCTCACACTTTCCAGCCAAAATGGCGCTCCCAAATTTTGGCGCCTCCAGCTAATGCCTAGAGCTGGCAATGAATGAATTCAGATGAATTCAGAATGAATCAATGAACGAATTTGGAGCTGTTTCGAATTTGAAAAAATTGTTTGAAAAAAAGTATTGTTTTTTGATTACTTGAAAGCTGATCGGATGTGATTTTGTGTTGTTTAACGATGCCACGTAGAAAAATCGACAGTGTCAATAGAGCCAATGATCGATAAATATTACCGGCGAACGCCATGCGATTCTTGGACTGTCAATCGGCTGCACTGGGTCGCACGATCAACGTGTCGGTCACCGGTGTCCGACGGTACCGAACGCCACCGAATTGCGATTTATTGCGCACCGCTTAACGTGTCAAACCAGAAAAACGAACAGCAACGACGTGCTCGACACGCTGACATAATCGCTTTTCTTCTGATAGATCATATGACGTAACTATTACGCCACACCGCGACTCGTCTCGATCGTTGCGCCACGTCGGTAAAACAGATCCTGGAATGTGTCTCGATCTCGATCGATTACGACGATCCGTCAAATTGGATGATGTCTGTCAAATTGTTGTATGAGGAATATTTTGTTCGTGGTCTGATTTCTTTGAAACTTGGTCTTAATGCTCTTTGATATAATTAATCAAACACCTATTTCGGCATTTTACAAATTTGAACCCCTATGGGGGTGAAAAGGGGTTGCAACGTTTGTATGAGGAATATTTTGTTCGTGGTCTGATTTCCTTGAAATTTGGTCTTAATGCTCTTTAATATAATTAATCAAATACCTATTTCGACATTTTAAAAAATTCATAAGGGGGTAAAAAGGGGTTGCAACGTTTGTATGAGGAATTATTTTGTTCGTAGTCTGATTTCCTTGAAACTTGGTCTCAATACTCTCTAATATAATTAATCAAATACCTATTTCGACATTTTAAAAAATTCATCCCCTAAGGGGGTAAAATGAGTTGAAACATTTGTATGATGAATATATTGTTCGTGATCTGATTTACATCATACTTGGGGTGAATGGAGGGTTTAAAGATTTTATGGAGAAACGATATCAATTTTCGAGGGCATTAAACAGTTTCATGTGCGAGCGAAGCTGCGGGGAAAAGCTAGTATATATACATAGTATACGTATATATATTAGTATATATATATTATATATACATATAATATATATACTCACGTTCAAAGCATTCCATCCAACGCGCGACTCAATTCTCGATCTGCAGTAATCTGCAAAGAGAATTCTTCGACGCAGCAGCGGCCAGTCGCTTATCGCGACTCTCGCGAAAGTAATCACTCACACAGTGCTATCGATATTCTTACGCAGGAACGAGCGCGGTTGCGCTCGCGCGCATGGAATCATACGCGGCAGGAATTAGGCAAGCGCCAGGTGCGGGTACTCGCACACAGAGTCAACAAAAACAGTAGTGCATTCGTTTGTCGAACCATCCGCGTACGTCACAGTGAGTCACAACGTCACGAAACACACTCGGGTACCGCGGGTACACAAACTAAAACAGAGTACACAGACCCGCTCACTCACAGAAACAAGCTTGGAGTACCGAAAGTTGAGTACTGCGAATACTTGGTCACGGTGGTCACGGATACCTGTGCGACCCGCTGCCACTTGTCGCACTAGGAACGTCTGTCTAATCACTGCCTAATCAGGTTTAAAATTGTCTAAAACGTGGCTACCAGTTTTAGGATGATTTTAACACGAGCAAACGGAATTCGGAAAAACGCGGCGCGCTGAAGGAACGTTTGCTCGCATATGCGAACAAGCGACATGAAAGCTAGCTTATGGGGGAGGAGAGGCGCAGCTAGTAAGAGCAAGGGGGAACTCGAGCCACGCCGAGTGCAACGTGACCATACTGCCGCGTACCTTCCAATTGGCCTAGTCGGTCACGTGGTCAGCCGGTCACGTTGCAACCGCCGTGGTTCTCGTCTTACTCGGTTCACTCTCTCTTTCTGCCGCCGTCTCACTCGGGGGCTCTCTTTCTTTAGATACCGTGCATACTTCCCACTTTCTTCTTAATTATTGGTCACAGATTTATTTTTTATTTTGTGGTCGTAGGATTCGAGCCACACTCGACGATGATCTCATGGGGGTGGCGATGGCAGGCTTTCGGAATGCGTAGGCGTTGACATTGACCCGTAACGAACAACGGTCCCTAGTAGCACAAAAATATTCAATGAATATTTTTTTGAAATATTGAAAAAATAATTTTTAAGCCACATTTTTTCATGTACAATGTACAAGGACAACCATTATCTGTATATTAGGAAAAAATATTCTATTTCTACTATTAAACAAAGATTTGTTTTATAATGAGAAAGAAATATTATTTGTATATAAGGAAGAAATATT
>CM052320.1:12397066-12421957 GCA_028455615.1 Lasioglossum zephyrum | reverse complement strand
GGGCCACCTGCTGCATGGCAACAGAGAGGACCTGGGCCCCAGCAGCAACAACAGAGACCGCCTACTCCTCAGCAGCAACAGCAAGGGCCACCTGCTACATGGCAACAGAGAGGACCTGGACCCCAGCAGCAACAACATGGAGGACCTGTGCCCCAGCAGCAGCAAGGAGGACCTGTGCCCCGGCAGCAACAGGGAGGACCTGTGTCCCGGCAGCAACAGGGAGGACCTGTGTCCCGGCAGCAACAGGGAGGATCATCTGGTACACTTAGGCCACAACAACAGAAACCACGCACTGTACCAGTACAGTCACAATATCAACCGGTAATGTATACTTATTAATGCAATAAATACATATTGCAGTATTTGTATTGAATGAATAGACTTTGTATTTCATTGTTTCTACTTTTATAGAAAACTTATTGTGGAGATACGAAAGAATTAGATAGTGCTTTGGTTGAAAAGTACTTGAGTCAAATACCAAAGAGATTGAACATGAGTGGAGGAACAGCTGGAAGGAGAATTATTGTCGAAACGAATATGCTTAAAATCAATCTTGATAATTTTCAAACGTGTGTCTCGCATTATGATGTAGTCATCGAACCAGATAAGCCAAAGTTTTTGATGAGGCCAGTATTTGAAGCTTACAGGCAAAAGCGTTTTCCACAAAGATATCCAGCTTTCGATGGCAAAAAGAATGCTTACAGTGCAAAGGATCTTCCATTCGGCATAGAAAGTGTATGTAAATGTTAAATAGTTGCTTACTATGTATATGGAATGCACTTTACAAGCAGCAGCGAACTTATGCCACTTTCAACTTAAATTTGTTCACGAACTTTCTGTGTTACTAAGGATATGTAAATAAGCACTGTGTCACGCTATCTAGAATTTTCACGTAATATTTCTTTCGCAGCCGCAAGAAGAAGTGACCGTTTACGACGAGGAAAGACAACAAGAGCGCACCTTTAAGGTGCATATGAGAAGAGTAAACATACTTGATTTATCATGGTTGAAAACAGTTGAGTGTGGGAAGACAGAATTGACAAAGGAACAAAATACTTTACAAGCTTTGGATATCATTCTGAGACACGGAGCAGCAGCTACTCATGTTAATGTAAGTTACTTTAAACATTAAGATGTTTTTAGTATCAACTCCCGTATTCGGTGTAGATGTGAATATAAATGTACACATTTGCATAAATCCTGTTCTTGAATAGGTGGGTAGATCGCTTTTCAGACCGCCAGAAGGTACAGTTGTGTCATTGTCGAATGGCTTAGATTTGTGGGTAGGAATTTTCCAGTCCGCCGTAATCGGATGGAAACCTTTCTTAAACATTGACGGTAAGATATTATCGTAGTTGTATTTATGTATTTATTGTTTTCCAGTCTGGCCGACAATTGGATTTTAATGAATGTATATTTTCCAATTAGTTGCTCACAAAGGATTTCCAACTCCTCAGTCGGTTATCGATTTGTTGAAAGACTTGTGCAAACATCCTAAAGATCTGCAACCTTTGGAGCATATAGGACCGCGAGATGTTGCGAACCACCAAGAGGATATAATCAAGTTTTTGAAAGGATTAAAAATTCAATACGAGATACCAGGACAACCTAACAGCAAAAGAACGTACAGAGTAAACGAGTTAGCTCCGAGTGCGAGAGAGAATAGGTTTGCTCTAGAAAACGGGCAACAGTGCACTGTTGAGCAGTACTTCGCCCAACAGAAAAATTACAAATTGAGGTATCCAGAATTACCTTGCCTTTGGGTAGGATCTCGAGTTAGTCAGCGGAAGATACATCTGCCGGCCGAGGTATATACGTGTGTGTGAACCTGCAGAACAGCTATCTCCCACCGATATCAATGATTTCTGGATATGTTATACTTCTTAACATGTTGAACTACCTTTTCATGATTATGGCGATCTCGCTTAGTTTCACAGACTTGTGCCATAAATGTATAATCGAGGTCGTCACTAATGTGCAAAGGAATAAATTGTTGAAAACATCAATTTTTACACCATATCCCACAAAAAAAAAAATCATCGATATTGGAGGACAAGTTGGCACGAAGCTTTTCACACAGGACTTAAGCATACGGTTTTTACTTTATATTCTATAGTTGTGCACGATCGTGGCTGGTCAAGTCACGCAAAAGAAAATGTCAGAAGTTTCAACAAGCAAGATGATAAAATATGCAGCAACTAACACCACAATCCGCAAGGAGAAGATTAAGAGCGGAGTAGGAATACTGTACATTTAGGTGTTCATAAGGTGTTCATCAATTTGTTACTAACGCTGAGTACTTTTTTAGTTTTCCAAGATGAGAATAAATGAACAGCCGACGCTTCTGCAGGAATTTAAACTGTCAGTGAATCATGATTTTGAAAAAACACCGGCTCGGGTACTACAGGCTCCACAATTACAATATGATCGACCACATCCAGTAAGTGTGATGAAAGGAGTGTGGCGGGCCGACAAATTTTTAAATCCAAGCAGTCTGGGAGACGATGAATGGACTATCTTGAACTTGGACAGATACACGCAGGAACGCGCATTATATGATTTATGCTCTCAGTTGCAGCAAGGCGGTTAGTTCGTCATTTGAAAATACTGCAAATAATCTAAAAATCAACGCAACGTAGGACTTTGAATCTAAAAAGCCGAGTTTCAATTTTCCTATATAATTCATTCTTTAGGTAGAGATATCAATTTGCGAATTGGAAAGCCGAAAACACCATTTGCGTGTTTAAGATCATCTGAGTTTCAAAAATTAGAGTCATATTTTAAAGAGAGAAAAAGTGACAAGATAAGATTGGTGGTGGTAATAATACCAACTTTTGACAACTCGTACTGTAAGTATCGTAACTGTAACCTTTTATAAAGTAAAAAGTAACGTTACTGAACGATTGTCAAAAAATTCTCAGGTTATGTGAAACAATACTCCGAATTGAAAACACCGGGTGGTATGATTACCCAAGTGTTAAAAGCACAGACCTTAAGAAAATTGTCCCCTGCGACAATTACAAACATTCTGTTGAAGATTAATTCGAAGCTGAACGGTGTTAACCATAAACTTATGCAAAGGTAATGTTAATTCTATATCCAATGGATTCTTTAGAAATTTCTATTCTATGAATATTAACTGTGTGATATTAAATATGTTTAGCCCAAAATGCTTGCAGAAGCCGTGTATGTTAGTTGGTGCAGACGTAACTCATCCGGCCCCGGATGCTCAAGAGACACCATCGATTGCTGCGGTACAAATTATCTTGGATCACTTCTTTCTATCATCATATCAAATAATCTTTCCCTTCTTTTTATTTAGGTCACTGCTAGTTATAGTCCAACAGCTTTCCAATATAACATCGAACTGAGACTTCAACCACCAAGGGAAGAAATGATCAAGGATCTTGAGGAGATAATGGTTCTACAGCTATCGTACTTTTATAAAGCCACAAAACACAGACCGCAACAAATCATCTTCTATCGGTAAACATTGTACAAGAGACTTAAATTCTCGTACAGAACACATTTGATCTACATACATTCCATTTTTGTCTACGTAGAGATGGTGTGAGCGAAGGACAGCTACCGCAAGTATTGCATTACGAGATGTCCGCTATAAAAAGAGCTGTCGCGAGAATGGGAAGTGGCGAATTAAAAATTCCGATAACCTTCCTCGTTGTTCAAAAGAGACATCATACGCGTTTCTTCCCTACGGATACAAGGAACTCGGACGATAGAAACTTGAATGTGCAAGCTGGCACCATCGTTGACACGAATATCACGCATCCGACGCATATAGATTTCTACCTTGTATCGCATGCTAGCATTCAAGTACGTATAATACATCACACCGTTGTTAAAAAAAAAGTTAACCCTTTGCGTTGTTTTTGAGACGCCACTATAAACGATAATTATTCAATGAATGAGTTCCATCTCACTTTCTCTCGGTTATAAAATCTTCTTGAATTGAAACTTCTGATGAATAAAGTTAAAGTATCTTCGACTGCAATGTGTTAAAGTTTATTGAACAACATTGCATTTGAATGTATTTGTGCGATGAAAATGTGGAATATTTTTTGAATTTGATATTACTATTGATATAAAAAAATTCAATTTACATTCACAGGGTACCGCCAGGCCTACGAAGTACAGATGCATTGCCAACGAAAGCGGTATGACGGAGGATGAAATTGAACAGTTGACATACTATCTTTGTCATCTGTTCGCTCGTTGCACGAGATCCGTCAGCTATCCTGCACCCACATATTACGCTCATTTAGCTGCATTTAGAGCCAGAGCGCTGATATCAGGGTTAGTATATCGCACATTATAGATTATATTTTCTCTTTCCTTTTTTTTATAAATATGGTGCTAATATTTTTCAGTGCAAAAGTGGACATCCACAACCTCAAAACCGAGCAAAGAGAGAAATTGTCATTACAAATGGAGGATTCACCGATGTTCTTCGTTTAAAGATATACATTCATATTATCCCTTTATTTTCCTACAGTTAAATGCTTATCTCACGCCTTAATCATTATGATAAACCGTATAATATATAGACGATACGAAACAAAAATATTCATGTCCGCCTGGTCTTCGCCTTAGCAACGAACCTTTAAATCGGGGCTCTGGGCAAATACAGTTTGGGGAGCTACAACAATTTTAATATAATTTTATTTCTAAGGTTTCATTTTTTAACGTAAATTGTTTTGTTCTTTTTTATACTATGCGCTCTTGGCTATACGGGCTCAGCGTTAAATTCGTCGCTGGTTTGACTGATAACGTTTACAGAATATATATATTTCGATAATTTTGTACGAATTTATTTGTCGATAGTAGCGAAGACTCGCCGAAACGATTTTAGACTTGGATATTAGATTGAAATTACTACTGATAGTGGAGCCCTATCGGTTGATATTATATGGATACTTTTTTTTTCTATTTCCTTTACTTTTCAACAACGGTAACGAAATGTGATCATATTTTATGTGACTGTTTAGATCTGTAGTTACTAAAGTTTAACCATAAGTTACACGTATTATAATAAATATTATTATGTAAGCAATGATGGTTCCAGCAATTTCGAAAATTCAGTCTTCCTGTCTATCTTGTCATGTTCCTTCCAGAGGCGGATTAAACCAGCGCGGAGCCTGTAGCAAATGTTACCAGGAGGCCCTAGGTTTTGTATGATAATAAAATAAAATACAACTTTTACAAACAAAAGGGACCCGTAGCATTTGCTACTTCTGCTATATGGCTAATTCGACTCTGGTTCCTTCCAACATAGACTTCATATACAACATTTCTACGTGTATTTAATGGTAAAAAGCGACAAAATCATCGAAGAGAATAAATGCAAAAGTGTTCCCGAAATAAAACACGATTATATGACAATATAAACATTGTATAAAATATAATATTGTTAGTCGAAGACTGTTTCGTTTGGCAAATACGTTGGTTCGAATCTTAAAGGGCTCGAATTGTTTAATAAATAAAGCGTTGTGATAAAACGCGGCATGAAATGTATTTTCTAATTTGAAAGGTAGACGGAGTTCAATCTTCTGTTTTATTTTTTTCATTATCCATACGTTGTAAAATAGCCTGTTCTTTCTTTTAAAAATAATAACATTAATTGCATAATTGATCAACCAATTCATTGTTCGACGATCAACTGTGATTTATGGAATGTTACAGCATGCATCATCGATCCAACGCTGTATACTCTCTATTCTATACTATACCGTAAGAGTGGGCTCTGTAACAGCACGTTTGTATTCCCGCCATTCCATCGCGCAGCCAACAATACGCAAGCTTTCGAAAAGTAAAAAAGGTAAGCCAGCTTTTGCACATTCTCGTTATCGAATAAATACGTAATTAGTGATTGAAATTGAATTTTGATAGTTTCACGATAGATATTCGGGTTATAGGTTCAGCAAAAAAGAAAAATCGGTGGAAAATTACCAGCCAATGAGAGCGAAGGGGATAAATTTTCCCCTGTTCTCGAACGTATCTCGATCGAACTTAGATGGTAAGGAGGATTTAAACGAATATGGCGCAATCTGCTTCAGTGCCGGTACTTCGAAGTGATTAATCGTGCTTTGTCAAGTAATGCTCCGAGAAACAAACGATCTTTTACCCCGTCCCTGTGAAATGCGGACTTGAAAGGAACCCGTTCGACTGTCAAATCATTCGCAAGGTGTGTTTGGCCTGCTCGCGCGCATTATTCACCGTTGTAAACGTACATTTCAACGATCGATACGACCGTTTGTTTTCCACGCTTTTCGTTCGCTATAGCAATTCCTGGTGGCACGTTGATTTTCAGTGATGGAGTTCGTTCTGGCCGAGGTTCATCGTCTTCGAGTCTGTCACGACTTCTGAACGGAAAGAAGAGATCCTGTGGCAAGGAAGGATACATCGTGTCGGTGACGTTATTACAGGGTATAGAACTTTGTATTTCCTTGAACATCGTGTCAAGTTTCGTTTGTCATGTTTCTTTTTAACCCTTCAGGGACGACGATTGATCGTCAGTTTGCTCATATACGATCGACTTTGTATGATGTTACAGCAATGAACGAATTAATAAATTAGACTTTATCATATCTTTCCTATAGCTACCTTCAAATTTCAAAAAACGAACAATAATGCATGCAAAATATATCTGACTTTCTCTAATCAATTTTCAAATATTGATTATCGTCCCTGACGGGTTAATTACCACGTTTATGTCAAATTCCTTGAAATAAGTAGAAATCCAAATCACGATCGTATTTAGAATTACTTCGGTGTTGAATCCTTCAGGGGTTAGGATGCTGTAAAACATGAAAAAGTTCGAGAAATCTTTTTATCTTTGATTAAACGCTGGTTCAATAGTGCAATAATTAAAATAATCATTATCAGCGTTTTTCTTTAAAGGATAGCTTTAAAAACGGTATATCTACAGATCGCTTGATTCCTTTTCTTAAAAAAAATTTCTTAAGACTTGTATATTCTCCATTGTGATACTTCGATTTTGAACCCCTTCTCGGATTAGAACTTCTTCATCCTCAACAATTTCCTAACACGAATAGAAAATTTATGTTTATCATGCATAGTCTGCATTGATCACGTATTGATAACAGAAGAACAACATTTTATTTCGATCTATTATATACACAGTCATGCTTACAATTAGTAGATTCTGGAATTTTCGGTCTCAATATTATAGTTCTAGGGGTCAAAAGACGATTAAAGTCATCATCGTTAATAGGTATCAAGGATCGAAAGATAGTGACCAAGAAAAATACTGTCGTGCAACCTCGTCGTTAAGAATTTTCGATTGCATTATGGTTTGCTCGAAAGAACAATTCAATAACTTCGAAAGAATGCATCATAAGCACGCTCGCGGTCATAATAGCTGTCCACCCGCCGACTCCTATTACTTCTGGCTTACAAGATAGGAGTGGAGTGGACAGCTATTATGACCGCGAACGTATTTCAGGTATTATCTTTCGGGAAGCAGATCGTAAGCTTTGCAAACGTTTTAGACATTAATGATTAGCTGAAACATGAAAGAAAATACCGTAAGAAAATTATCAAATTATGTATTCTGTTCGAAAGAAGGCATCAGAAGCACGTTCGCGGTCATAATAGTTGTCCACCCCACTCCCATTACTTCTGGCTTGCTTCATGGGAGTAGAGTGGACAGTTATTATGACTGTGCACGCATTTCAGGTATTTTAACAAATCGCGAGCCCTGGAAACGATCGGTACAGCGCGTTCCGATGTTGTTCCAGGGACCTGTCGCGAGTTAACAACTGTACGGCCGTATAGTTCGGAACATGTCCGAGGTTGTGCGTATATGTATATTGCCAGGGGTCATTGCTCGACTATGTTCTATTCTCGTTGACGTGGCATAGTGTTACGCGTACCGTTTGAATGCCCATGTTACATGACGTCACAAAATCGGAGACGATACGTTTCACGTTTCGATGATCGATCCTGTCGAGCACGATTATTAGTTTATCGATCGTTGGGAGAAGGATTTAAAAGCGACTAGTAGAACCACAGAAAGTATTCGATATACAGAGTGGTGCATCACCTTGTATATTTTCTTTTAATATTATTATTATTATTATTAATATTATTACTATAATATTATTATTATGGAATAATATTTCTTAGATTTTGTTCTTATAAGATTAATAATCCTATGTCAATCTTCGATCATGATTACTCCACAATATTAAACATGGTCAACTTGGAAATATTGTCTGCTAGAAGAAGAGTATCAGAGCTTCATTTTTAACTTAATTAATAACCATATAGATTGTCCCTCTCTCCTTATGCAGATCAATTTTTATGCACCTGAACGTTATTTGAGATCTCGAGCAGGTTTTCAAACACTTAAATTCAAATCCACATATGGATTAATAAATCCTATTAATCGAATTATTGCGTACTCCAACACTCTTTATAATAGTATTGATTATTTTAATGGGTCGTTTCAAACCTTCAAAAAAAAAATTACGCATGATTAACTTATAATATCAATACCCCTATACCAACAGTTTTTTTTATGCATGTCCTTTCGTAGTAATTTATGTTAAGTCTCTGTTATATTGTAAACATTTGTATAAATGGACCTCGGTCCGTTCATAATAAATAATAATAATAATAATAAAATATTCCATTTGGGTGCGCGAGTATCTGAGATCTCAAGGTCACCCCTGTTTTCTTCAATGGATTTATATGCTTTTATATACTTTAGTTAGAATTTTTTTTCTTCGATATCCTGAGAAATTACAGAGATATTAATTTATTATGTAAATTATGTGTAATTATTTTGTAAAATCCGGACCTTCTTTCGATACTTCAATGGACTCCCATAGCGCAACGCGTTGAATCACGCAACTCTCAAGCAGCAATCCCATTCATGGGGCTGGCTGGCTCAATGGGGTGTCGAGGACGCGAAGGGTAGATCCCTAATGCCAAAGTATTTGAAATCGAAGGTCACGCACCTTCGTGGAAAAGAGTTCACCCTCTTCGGCGCTGCCACTTGCCAGATCTTCGAGATCCTCGACCGTAAACGACTACAAACGAGCAACTCGAAACCACCGAACATCAAACCCGAGGTAGAACGCAGCGATACATGAGAATCGCGATCGATAATGTAAGGCGGATGGCATTCGCTACGCGTTTTTCTCCATCGTCACGTGTCGCTCGCGTGCGAGCTGTGCTAAAAGGATTACGAGCCTGCAATCCCTTTACGGGTGCAATATTACAGCTTCGGGCCAGACGGAATGAAAACGAACAGAGAAAGATTAGGACAGGCTTCTCGGCCCTACCAGTTTCGGAATATTTCGACGAATTGTTCTTCTTGTATTCGAACTTCTCAAGGACGATCTCCGACCTTTTTTTTTTAAAGAGTTGCAGTGGACTTTCGTTTCGTTTTCTTTCGATTTTCCTTTTCTTCCTTCGTTCATCCCTCTTTATCATCACCAACCCCTTCTTTCTTCTTTCTCTTTTAGCAACTTCTTTGTCCTCCTCTACCTCCAGTGTTCTTTCAATTTCCTGTTCTGTCATCAGCTTTTGGCTCTTTGCACCTCTTCCTCCGTTTATCCCTCTCCATCAACAGCAACCCCTTTTCTTCTACCCCCTCCACTATCCCCAGTTTTCTTTCGATTTTCCTTTTCTTCCTTCGTTCATCCCTCTTTATCATCACCAACCCCTTCTTTCTTCCTTCTCTTTTAGCAACTTCTTTGTCCTCCTCTACCTCCAGTGTTCTTTCAATTTCCTGTTCTGTCATCAGCTTTTGACTCCCTGTCCATTATCCGTTCTAATCAGGGAAGATTAATAAATGAATTAAATCAAATTAATCGAAGGCCGATTTATGCCATCGACAAGCAACGATTCCGTTGCGGTATAACTTTAATAATGTTTGTCTGGGCCTTCACACGTGAAACGTATTCAGACAATGCTGAAGTCAGACGTCTGTGATTTGGATAATCGAGGTTCTACTGTGCCTCTTCCTGCCTCGTTCATTGCTCTCTATCATCACCCACCCCTTCCTTTATTTCCTCACTCTTTCAGAGTTCTCTCTGCCCCCTTCTCTGTACGCCCGGTTTTCTGTCGATTTTCCTGTTCTCCTAGCATCAGCTTTTGACTTCTCGGACCTCTTCCTCCTCCGTTCATCCCTCTCCATCATCACCAACCCCTTTCCTTCCACCCTCTCCGTGGGCTAGCAACTTCCCAGTCTCTCTCCCTCTCTCCCACTTCTCTCTGTTTCCGCGCGAATGCTTCACGTGACCAGAACGGTCTATTGATTGTCGGAGGCAGTGCATGCGCCCTCGTCCTCGCGATATCTGCTGCCAAGAGGGTATTATAGGTACGCGGCCACGGTGGAAGCGCTCTGTGTCGTTTCCCGTTCGCCGACGAGACGGAGCAGAGCGAAGCAGAACGAGAGCACAGAGGGGGTACAGTGGGAAAATCGGGGGAAGGGGTGGAGGGTGAAAGCAGGGGGTTGAGAGCAGGGGGTGAAACAGAAGAAGAGGCGCTGCTAAGTACCGCGGTGGCTCAGTGTCGCTGAGTATGGTCGACAGTGCACCAACCGTCGCCCGATCTTCATGATCTCGTTCGTTCCGTTGAGGTACACAAGTTTTAACCCCCCACAAGGAACTAGTCTTGTTCCCTGTCTTTTCCATCCATCATTCTTCGTCCGCGATCGTCTTCCCGAGCAGCTTTCGTCACCAAGTTTCGAGTGGCGTCGCCAAGATCACCTCTCGTTGTTGTTTACGTGTTTCGTCGAGTTTTGGTTCCTAACTGAGTCGTTACACCCCCTCCAAGATTAGCGACGTTCTCATCGATGTTTCCGCGCGCGAGTTATGATGTTGTCCTCTGTGATACGCTCGACGAGGAGTCGAGTGGCGTCCTACGTGTTTGTTGACACTGATGCTGGAGAGCCTTTGTTCGCCCCCTCGTTTGATTGTCGAAGGTTGCGAAATCTACGGGATCCTCGTGTTTTGATTTGTGGAGAGCTTTTTCTGTGCGTGGCTTATATTCGAACAGGTTTCGGATGTTAGCTACGGAGAGCTTTTATCGATGAGTGTCTTGGAACATTTGGAGCTTCTGGTTTTTGTTGTCACCCTCTTTAGATCGTTGGGAACTGCGTGCTAGTAATGGACTGGAGACGATGCTATCTGGGAATTGATGACGGAGGTCCAAGGACTCGAATGTGCGTCTTGATTTGTGGAGAGCTTGTGCGTGGCCTATATTCGAACAGGTTTTTGATGTTACCATGGGAGAGCCTATATTGCTCTGTGTGTTAGGGAACTCAGATTGTGGAATCTGTAAACTGGTTTTTTGGGAGACGAGTCTCTTGAAATTAATTCCAAGTCTCTAGCTCATCAGGAAGTTAGTTTAGAATCAATTGCAAAATTTTCCACCAAACAGACAGATAAACTAGAAAGCGAGCTAATAAAAACGTGGTAAAATACGCTGATTTTTGCGGAATTTTGATACTGGTTTTTAAATGATGTTTCGAGGGGATTTCTGGTCTTTGTTGTCACCCTGTTTGGATCGTTGGGCGCTGCGTGGGAAATTAGTAATGGAGACGATATTGCCTGGGAATTGATGAAGGTCCAAGGACGCGAATGTGCGTCTTGGTTTGCGGGAAGCTTGTACTGCGCGTGGCCTATATTTGAACAGGTTTTTCGTGTTAGTGTGGGAGAGTGTGTATTATTGCGTCTTAGGGAACTCGATGATTTTGTGGAATCTCTAAACTGGTTTTTTGGGAGTCTCTGGAAAAATACGCTGATTTTTTTAGAACTTTTATACTGGTTTTTAAATGATGTTTCGAGGGAATTTGTGGAAGTTGTTGTCACCCTCTTCAGATCGTCGAGAGCTTTTGTGCAGTTGATGACATATGGGTGATGATGATGGCTCAACAACTTGGATGTTCGTTTTGATTTCTGGGAAACTTGTACAGAGCTTGACCTATATTGCAACAGATTTTGAACGTCTCCTTAGGAGAGGCTATATTCCTGAGAGTATCTTTGAAAATCAATTGATATCGCAAAATTTTTACACTGGTCTTTTTTTAGAGATATTGTTAGAAATACCTGGTGAGAGTCTGTTGACTTGGGTATTTAGTTTAGTTTATGGAAACCTTGGGAACTGGGTGACCTATATTGAAACAGATTTTAAACGCCCCCTTAGGAGAGACTATATTCCTGAGAATATCTATGAAAATATAAATGTCTGTTAAATATCCACCGATTTGGATATCCATCTTACAGTTTTGTTAGTCCACGAGAATCTTCTAAACTGCGCTGCCTATTGAAACAGATTTTGAACGTATCCTTAGGAGAGACTATATTCCTGAAAATATTTATGAACATCCACCGATTTTCAAGAATTCATCTTGCAGTAAATGTCTGCTAAATATCCACCAATTTGGATATCCATCTTACAGTTTTGTTAGTCCACGAGAATCTTCTAAACTGCCTATTGAAAGAGATTTTTCACGTTCGCCGTAGGAGTGCCTACATTGCTGATACGGTCTGCTAAAAATCTGCTGACGCTGCGGAATTTCTGCGAAGGTCTTCGAGACTCTATATTACTGGGGATATCCGGCTGGAACTTTAGACAATTTCTCTGGGAATTTTGTAAAGCACGTGGCTTATCGAAGGCATTTTTCGCCTTGGTTTACAGAAGCTTATATTCTTGAGGGTATTCGAGAGAATCTCCGCTGGTACCGCTGAATTTTTCTACTGGCTCGTAGGCGGTCTAGACCACCGAGAACATCTGCTAAACATTCGCCAATTTGAATATCCGCGTTGGTCCCCAGGAACCTTGTATAGGAGCGTGACCTATTGGAAGAAATTCTTTGACCTGATCTGGGGGAACCTGCATTATTGAGAGCGTCCGAGAAAATCCGCTGTTGTCGCAGAATTTCCACGCTGGTCTGCGGGAGAAATCGTTAAGAATATCTGCAGAAAATACGGATCGAACACACATTTTTTTTCTCTTATCCAAAGAAATCTATATCAACTATTTTGTTTGTTCACGATCGCCAAAATTTCAATAAATTGAAGAGCTCACAGGTTCGATCCTATAAAACTAACTAAGCTGTTTTACAAATTTAAAGAATATATAATTGCGTCTGTAAACAAAATTTTTTTATGAAAGTAAGATTACATATTCCGTGTTAAAAAGATTTTATAAAAAAATTTTTACGTTTCGGTCTAGTTTAAGACCATTTTCAAGAATATATAATTGCATCTGCAAACAAAATTTTTTTATGAAAGTAAAATTACATGTTCCGTGTTAAAAAATTTAGTAAAAAAATTTTAACAACGAAACGTCGGAAAAAAGTTATATAAATTTGTAAAACAGCTTAGTTAGTTTCATAGGATCGAACCTGTGCGCCGTAATCTTCAATTTATTGAAATCTATATTATCACTCGTATATTAGGGTTCATAATAAATTTTTCTATTTGAAAGTATTCTGAAAATTGTGGTCTTCGTAAACGTTTGCAAGAATGCAGCTATTTCAGCACCTGAATTTCATCGTCCCTGGGAATAATCGCGTTGGTCCGATGGAAGCTCTATTTTCGGGGTTAACCCGTCCCGTTGATTCCATAGCGTGCGACCACAGTTAGCTATGTCTGTTCCAGTTTGGCCTGGGCCGAAAGTAAACAACGCCGCGAGATTCATGCTTTACCACGATTCTCTCCTCTTCCATCTCTCTCTCTTTCCTTTTGGCGAAATCTTCGAGAAGCTCCCGTGTTCGCCAGCGAATCGAAATACCCTCTGCTGATCGATAGTGTCCAGGTTCAGCGTCGAGAACGAAAGTTCTGGAGCTAGGAACGTTGCCTCTCGCGTGTCTTCAAGCTAGCTCGATCGATTTCGATCGAAGAAAATTATTTTAACCCTCGCCCAAGTGAACGAAACTTGTCTTAATCCACCTGGTCTCGTTCTGAGAACGCGAGGATATTTTTAATCGATCCTTGCCATTAATCAACTTCGCGAATCGAGATCGAATTGACTGTCGACGTTTTATTAATATTTCTCCGCGAGCGATATTTGGCTTGTCTATTCCTGACGTGGAACCGAGTTGACGACAGCTTTGCAGATGTCTTATTAATTTCTTTTTACACGGCTTACATATAGTTCATCTTGAATTTTTCAAGTGGGGATCAGTTTTCTGGTGCGAATAATAAATTCGCATTGTATTTTTATGCGAAACTGACTTTGGCAGAACATTTTCACGGCTTCGTTGAGTTGTGGAGGGAAATCCTTCGAAAAGTATTTAGAGAAGAATGGGTAAAGAGTTGTGAATTCGTCGTAGCAAGCTTCAGAGGGGTGGGAGGGTGCTGAAGAGAACCGTCCGAGATCTTCAAGAACCATTTTCGTTAAGTTCACCGTGTGGGGTCAAGCGTTGCCCCAGGTGCTCGTTTTTATTCATTAAAGAGGTCGCGGTTTTTAATTGAAAGTTTTGTTGTTGCCAAGCGAAACAAGACCGGGGGCGTTAGCCGATAAGGCGGACCAAAGGACCACTCTCTTCGCGATGCAGAAAAATCTGTGCTTACAGGAGAGAACATAAAAAAATAATAAATTTTTACACTGTTCCACATTTCGAATAACACACATAAATTATCATAAACGAACGTGTTATCGTCCATGGTATCCTAACCAAGTTTTACTGTAACTCATTATTTTGTATTTTTTTTAATTATCTTGCCACATCAAGTAAGTGTTTCTTAATTTTGGTTTAATATATGTTTCCACAGCTGTGTCGCAAATTCTCTTTTTGTTTCTAGTTTATTATAAACGTATTAATTTTTCAGACGCAAAAATGTATCTCTTGAAATCACAAGTTTAATTTTTAAATGTTTATAGCAGCATCGCAATATTTTGTTGCTGACTAAAATCCACCATGGACTCTAAGATTGAAATATCCAAAAGGGAGAAACGCGAGAGTGAAATTTCGTTGCCCGAATATAAATGAGCTAGGTCACAGAGGGCGGGTTAAAAATGTGCACATGCTTATCAGCGATTCCGGTGTAGATTCTAATCGGTCTTTTTGTTTGCAGGATAGTGAAGCGGTAGAAGCGTAAGAGAGGCACGTGGACCATGTCAGGGCAAGGAGCGGAGTGGTGACCTAAAACTCATCGCCGGCTCTGTGCCTCGATGCTTACGCTACGGCTGGTGTCGACTCATTTCTTAAAGCAGCCATAGGCAGTGCCCTTTGCCTTCGAGAAAGGGCTCTCGATGCGATGTGCCGTGATAGGGACATGAACCCAAAACCAATCGAGTCGAAGGTTCTCTTTTTCACGTCGTATCGGTTCCCGTGCTCGGCTTGAGACTTGAGAAACGAACAAAGACCATAGACAATTATCGGGAGGAGAGTACCGAGAGTGCCGAGTGTGCCACGTCGACGAAGGACTCGGTCTTCGCCGACGGTTCATCTCCAGAAGGAGGATCTCGCGTGCTTCACCGTGTCCCCTCCTCCAGATTACCCCGTTGATCTACCCTCCCCGTTCTACTACCCCACACGTCGTTCCTTGCCCTCCGTTTTCGAGCGATTACTCGATTCGCATCCCTTAACTCTAGCAATCTCTCAACGCCTCCTTTTTTCGTCCCTTTCGGTGTCCCAGTGGCCTCCGACCTCTAGGCCCAGCTAGCACATCGCTAGCCAGCTAGCCGAGCTGAAGAGGAAGAGGAGAGGGTCCGAGGAGACCCGACCACCGAAATCTCACGAGACCAACCGTGAGTTTGTTCGGCGGAAAGTGTTAATCGGTGACGCATGAAGGGCAGAGACGGCCAACGCCGTCCAGCAGAACACACAGCGGAACGCTACCAAAGCATAGAGGTGGTCAGTCAACGACCACGACCAACACGAGCCAAGACACGTGCGAAACGGGTGTAGCGCTAGCTAGATTCCAGGCTGAACTCCGTCTACTTCAACCTGTGGAGGGTGGCGAGGGAGTGCATTGTGAGTGGCTCCATCTCTGTCTAATATATGTCGTAGTGAGGTGAGAAGAGGGTAAGAGGAGTCTATCTCGCAATGTTTACGCTTGATGTCATACGCCAGATGTCTGACTGCTTTAGCAAATATTTTGGCTAGACCCGACGACGCGCGAAAAACGAGGTGTGTCCCTTCCACTCGGATTCAATCGGCCGACGATTCGTGCCTGTGTCACCGCATTTCTATCAGGGACCTTCTTCTCGTCCCACCACGATATACGCAAAAAAAATTCTATGATACATCTAGCAACGTTTTCCTGACTCTTTTCTGATTAAAATGATATCAGACACGTGGAATCCACGATATAGTGGAACCTCTGTTATATTCATACATGTAATAAATAATAAAAGTTTGGGCTGATTTACATGAAGTAATAATAGAAATCGACAAAAGTATCGTGATAGAAACCGTGTTAAGTAGAGACTAGTTAATGGGTATAAATTGTGGTAGCAGGGAGGACGAGTCTTTCACATATACTAAGAGATAACTATACCTATCCGGCTGTCACTCTTTGACCGATTCCGGTAAACACTCGGCGGACAATGGGCCTGGCCGCTTGTATACCGAGAATATTATGAGACTTGTCCTCTGCAAAAGTTTATCGATCGCTCTCTTCGGAAAACACTGAGTCCACCCCCATTGTTCGCCTGTAGATCAAACGATCGAGGACCGACAGCGAGTAGCACATCCGCGCTGAGGGCTTTGTTGCATTTAGTATAAACCGATGACCAACGCAACGATGATGCTATTATGCTCGTTCGGCTGTTGCATTTCCCATGGTCCAATAATGTTTTTCTCCACGATTTTTGCAAAGTGCGGCGGTGGGTCGCGGTGTAGGCCAAGTGGGATGAGACGACCTCAGCAAGACCATCATCACCATCAGCATAACAACCACCATCACCACCACCACAACAACCATCATCATCATCACCACCATCATGGATCTTCGGCGAGCCCCGCCGGGCCCAGGCAGACGATCGACAAGGTAGCGATCCAACCCTAGAGATCTGCGTTTACACTGGTACAACCAGCAACAATCTTTTTATTTTTCTGTAAACGTCTCTCGAATGCTACGATCAGTGGCACGCACGTTAAATCAAGCCTTCCGAGTGTTGACGCTAGAACTACCTAAACGAGACTGATTATAGATAAGCATAGAGTACGTATAGATACGAGACTTCTTTATAAAAATAACAGGACTGAATTTATTCAGATGTAAAATATACTAAAATATTTACTGTAAAATAAGGACATTGCTCCCAAAGGATACACTCATTGATAAAGCAAGGGTAGTTTTGCTACTTCAGGCCAGCTCGCAGACCCGTTGGCAGTTAGCCCAAATAAGATAGATCAAAGATCCTATTGTGTGGTTCCTCGAATGTTATCGGTTGTGTACAAAGCGATTGTATATTTTGAAGGACGAGTCCCGTTTGGCGAAAGTGAAACGGGTGCTGGCAGTGTCGCTGCTGGGTCGCCACAGTGGCTCGACGAAGGTGTTCGGCGCACGGCTGGACTCGGTGGAGTCGTACCTGGACACAGGTGTGCCGTTCGTGGTGCACCGGCTGTGTAGCTACATCGAGGCGCATGGATTCCAAAGCGCAGCGGTGTTCCGTTTGTCCGGCGGCAATCCTAGACTGGCTGAGAGGCTGAGGGCTGCGTTCGAGAGGAGAGGAGACGCAGACTTGGAAGCTGCTGCCTGTCCTCCGACCGCGGCCACGCTTCTTCGACAATACCTGAAGGAATTACCTCAACCAGTCGTGCCATCCGCACTTGTCACCAGGCTACTCATCATTCATACTCGTGAGCATGAATGAACTCTTTTTTTCATTTCTAATATCTTTATATATATCTTTTTTAATTATATTATATATATATTTTTTTAAGTCTATCAAGCTCATAGAAGATAAAAAATAATCATTTCTAATATCTTTATATATATATCCTTAAAGTCTGTCAAGCTCACAGAAAATCTGAAATAAAAAATAAGAATGGTATCTCGGAATACAGTAGTTGTACTGATGATGTCAGTACATCCCACAAAAATGTTCAGTAACATTTAAGAGAAATGTTTTATAAGCCTTTTAGAGCAGTGGCTAATTTTGCACTCCTTTCTGTTGCAGAGAACTACGAGAACGATCGAGACTGCTGGATTAAATTGACCAAGGAACTTCTCTCGTCACTCACGTCCTCGCACTATCATCTGCTCGGCTATCTCGCGATCTACCTGAGCAAGTACGAGGCCAGGCATGGCCGCAGCGCTGGCGTTTGCGGCGTTTTCGCACCTGTGATCCTGCCACACGTTCCACCAGCGACCACGCTCCTCAGGGACATCCTAGCCGAGGCGATCGAACTTTTTCCAGATTGGTAAGTAACGATATTCTCGTCCCGAACTATGTTCACACAGAAGCGACATCGATCTGCTCGGTAAAAGAGAGCGACAAGGGACGATTAAAAATTGCTCGATGTTACTTCACTGTGAAAATAACACGACAATCACATTTCCGATCAAGAAGGAACTTGGAACTTCTTTGATAAGCAAAGGTCCGTCTTGATGCAGCATAGCCATTGAGATTATAGTTATTAATAGACTTCCGGTAGCTAAAGGGATAAAGAGTTGAAGCATACTTCCTCAGCCTTTCACGGTTTACTGCCCTTATTCTCAGTCTCCTCTGATAGTCTATCTCTGTACCGGAATCTTCAAGCCTACGCTTACAATAAATAGTTAGATTGAAAACAGAGGAAACAATATGTTCGGTCGAACCACAATTATGAATTTTATGTATTTCTGATAAAAATGTGTCTAGCTAAAATAAATTAGGAATGTTGCTCATTTATTTTAATGATGAATGCATAAAATTCGTAGTATATAATCAGGATGACTTGTGATAAAAATGTGCTAAAATACTAAACTGGTGAGATATTAAAAGAAATTAGGAATGTTGCTGATTTATTTTTACAATGAACACATCAAATTCTATAATCAGGATGATAAACGCATCGGTATAATTAACTCGCACACAGGGAAATTATTTGCGACTCGACCGAATGGTACGAAACTGAAATTTTAATGCTACCCAGATCCTCTTAGAGGCCAGATTTGCAAAGCTATTCTCTAAACGGATAAAACAGGAGGGTTGTTGGGTCTCTCGGACGGATACAGTCAGGATAGGCATCCGAGTTAATCAGCCTCCGAATAGAATCCGCTTACCGCTCGCAAATATGCGTCAACTGTGCCAACTATTATGTAAGAAAATCAGCATACACGTATGTGTACGAGCACGTACTGTCACTGCTAGAGATGATCGATTGTCTCGTCTCCTTTCTGTGCAAGTCTGTCGCGTTGTCTTCGCATAGTGTATTAGTCACTATAGCCTGTCGACAGCTGCATCTTCTTCATCTTGAAAGTCACGCGCGGATCGACGATGCTAAAAACTTGCCAGTTCTTTTTGTATAGATATTTACGTAATGGAAAGAAACGCAGAAAAAAATTGCACATATGCCGAACTAATATTAGAGGTGCCCAACAAGCCGAAATTACTTGCTTCTTATTTCTAAAGTCTGACGTGTTCCATAAACATGAATTCGAAAATAAACTTCGTTAAACAAGTATTGTGGCATTGCTGATTTTATGCAGTTCTGGAGAAAAGAGATATAGGAGAGACACAGAAAGTGAAGACTACACAACAAATTAGCTCTGAGTCCTCACATTTACAATTGTTTAAATTTATAATTTTTTACGCAATTATCAATTGATTGTGAGCTTAGGAATTAATTCTTGTTTTGTCAGAATTTTTAGCAGGAAGAATATGTTCACTTAAAATATGTTCATTTTGCAGAAAGTTCCAGAGTCGAGTGGTAAAAATTGAATAGTGATAGAATCGTCATAATTATGAAGGAATACATATCAGTCTTGTTTAGGATTTAGCAGTTCCAATGTTAATGGCGATGTATAGTTCAGCTTGGCCGATAACTGAAACGAATTTCTCGCTTGATTTTCTGCCAGATTGACCCAATTTCCTAATACTCACTAATAGACTGCACTTTCGTGCTTTTCCACCACGTGCAGATGCGTAAAGTGCTATAAAATTTTCCACGCCGTTCGATATAACATTGTAGTCGTCGAATTTCATCGTTTCAGCGCGTGTTCTTGTGCTTCGGATGGTAATCAATTTTCACAGGTGTTCGGGAAAAATAGAAACGTACAGCAATGTTGTTATACATCAAATAAAATCAAAATTTTCTTTATTAACATGTTTAATAGAACTCCACTGTTTCCATTGTTTTATTATTATTATTATTATTATATTACAGTTTAGGAATATTGGAATATTTAGATGGAATATTTCCAGAGGTGCCTGCGGTGAAATCCGCTATTAATAAATTACTAAATATTTAAGTATTGTACGAGTAAATAGCATCGGTTCAATATGCATAAAATGTTAATATTTTATTTAACAGAGTTTGTCTCTTTGTTCGACGCAATTTGCCCCGAGAGGTGGCCCCGAGGTGCAAGGGGCGCGCTCCCAGGAGCAAAGTGCTGCGCGGAATTTTAGCGAGGACTCGAAGGACTCCCATTAGCTCAATTATCGAAAGGCATTAGGCGCTCGTAGGTGAGTGGTTTGTTTTCCAAGGGTACGCCGTTGTTCCCCGGTCGATCAGCGCGATCGTGTGTCGTCAAATATACAGTTACGGGGCAATTATGAAACGAGCCGTAATCGCGCAGTTGCTTGCCTCTCGGCGAGGCTAAATCGATCGGTCGCTGCCACCACCCACGCACGTGCTATCACACGCTCGCAACACGCTTGCTCCGAATTCGATTCGACGCCAGGCGGAATCGGTTCCTCGCGCGAGCAGGTACCGCGGCCAAGAGCGCAGGAAGCACGCGAGCTCTCAATCTCGCGATCCATCGATCGTCCATCAAGTTCGACTCTTCTCGCAACTTTCTATCCTCTTGGATATTTCCATGTTTTCATTAGGGGATTTTTGCTGAGCTGCTTCCTTTTTCACCTGTTCAATAGCGAATCCTGCGAAATTCTAATCAGTCCAAATAATAATTTCATTGCCTTTTTTTTAACAAGAAATTTTTTCCCTTACACATTTAGCTGTACTGTTTCTTCGGACTCACCCTTTTTTTATTTTATTAAACAAGAAGAACAGGAGCATCGAGGGGCGTTGGTGAGAGCCCTTTCTTCGATTCACTCACCAACGCCATATTCTCGAGTGCGGCTACTCATTTTTTTTTATTAGAAAATCTCAAAACGAAATACGCTACATACAAAACAGAATATAATAATTACAAAATAGAATGTGGTTATTAGAGATACACAGATATTTTAATACAGACATATGACTACTCGTGTTTCTGGCATTAAATAATTTCATTGCTTACGTTCAATCTTTTTCTCAACTGAAACAGATGGAAAACTATTATCGAGGTCTAATTTCAATGTCTCAGTTCCTTTATTTTATTCTACTTCTCAGCGCTGCTACAAAAACCATGAAAAATCTCCAAGAAAAACTGGCGCAAAATCGCAACAACCGCGTAACCAATTATATCAAGCATTCTACGAATTACCGAGTGGAAAAAAGCTGGAAAATTATTGTGAGGCCTTAGGAATGTCAGCTGGTGGAAACTTTCACCGCGCGCGTCGAATTCTTTTTCCATGGCACATTCTAGAGCTGGCAGGTCGTCCGCCGATCGGAATCGAGAATCAGGAATCGACGAAGCAAACGATCGTCGACCTTGTTCAAATTATTCGACATCGACGGACGTACTTGAAAACGCTCTCTCCCTCTCTCTCTCTCTCTCTGTAATTCATCCGGCAATTACTCACGCTACTTTTCGTCCGTCGTTCAAGGAGCACACGACGGAACCCTGTGTCGCATAGCAATACGCTCTGTTATGGTCGGCTAATAGGAACAAGGTAAATAACAATAATTAGACCTCACGCGAACCTTTATGCGTCTGGAATACCTCGAGCAATCGATAAAACGCGAGTATCCGATATTGCTCGATGGTCGAACAAGACTGACGGTCTCGAACGAGACTCGTTTACAATTTGTTTTATTCATTTTATTTAGTTTACACCGGCGTATAACTTTCTGACTTTATAAATGTGTTTTGATTATCGATCGTAAGATTGTTAATAACAAGGTGTAATTGTAATGTAGGTGCTATAATTAGCAACACTAAAAATGGACTAAACTTATTTAAGAAGGGAATTCTGACTTTATAATGCCAATAAAACACGATTTTTAATTTCGTGCTAAGTAGATTGAGATTGCAGGAAATCCTCCCATCTAGATATTTTTATAACACTGAATTGGGCAGTAAAGATGAAGATATATATATATAGATAAATGAATTTATTTAGATTTTTTGCGATTTTTATAATAATATGTGCTTGGGTGAAATCTGAATGAATTATAGCGTTAATTAAAATGAGTAATAGACGTCTTCACTGTTCTCTCGAGTTTCGTAGAATAAATTGAATATGTTTGGTGCATTGTTAAAATATTATTCGAACTAAAATTATGTTTGTACATTAATACAAGTCGCGTTGGTATACGTTAATAATTAAAATTTCGTTTTTGTAAATATGTTGAAATAAATTTCATATGAGATTTTCTATTTAAAAAAAAATTCTTTCGCGAAGGCATTGGCCCAACAGTGGCGCTAAGATTCTTGCGGGGAACGGAAGTGTACAGTTTTAATCGTTATCGCAGCGATGCACGATGGTACCACGTTGTAACCTTAAACGATACGGTCGGATTGCACGTTTCAATGTTCCAGGTTGGTCGCACGATGACTACCTAGGTTACGGATGTTTATGCAAATTCACGTGTCCAGAAATAAACCCGAGGAAATCGTAATTCAATAAGATTCTACTTTTCCCTGTCCGCCAACGGTTTCCCCCAAGCAGAGCAAACCGAAAGCAAGGGAAAACTACACGAAACTTCGTTCGTTCTATTTTATTGTTCTTCCGAGGGGTTTTTATCCGCCATAAATTTGCCGAGTTCTACGACGTTCTACGACGTTCCGCGCCGTTCTACGACGTTCTACGACGTGCAAAACACTGTGCTCCGATCGATGTGTCCAGCAGGTCCGTTTTATTAGACGCGTGTCTCGCGCGAAATGAACCGGATTAATGAGAATTTTTCCGATCGAAGAACTTGTGCCCTTGCCGTTGAATATTCAGTGACTCTTCCGGTCTGTTAAACATTTAATGTTTCGCGGATAATTAGAAATTTTATTTGGTTCGTTCCTTGGGCGTTTCCTGAAAGACAAAGGGAAATGGTTGTCGACCCGTGTTTCAGTTGCCAAATATTCTTGTGAAATGATCAATGATAATTGAAAAGATTCTTCTAAAGAAACTCTTCTAAAGAAAAAGAAATATTCATCCTACAAAAAGAACTCTTGCACAATGATCAATCAAGATTGATATTATTTTTTTATTCGAATTTCACCAACTTGTTTGTGTCATTTTTCTTATTAAAATGATTTGTTGTTTTTATAAAGTAATGGAAAATAGTCAGTTTTAGTGCACACATTCTTCTAAAGAAATGGAAATATTCATCCTACAAAAAGAACTGTTGCAAAATGATCAATCAAGATTGATATGTCTATAAACATTCGAAGAAAACGGGAACTGTACGATCTAAGAAAAACCAATTCCATTTTCCACTGCTGGGTCAAGAAGCTTGAGAACCACTACTAATCTAATTACAAAACTCCTTTATTTTTAATTATTTCTTTATTCGACTTTCACCAACTTGTTTGCCTCATTTTTCTTATCAAAATGATTTGTTGTTTTTATAAAATAATGCAAAATAGTCAGTTTTAGTGCGCCGTGATTTTTGAAGTCGAACAAGTGTTGAACAAACGGTCGTTTCCAGTGCGGAAGCAGCTCGGTATCGTTTCGTGATCGCAAGTTCGAGGCCAAGCGCAGCTATTCCCATCGGATCGCGATAGCGTCGAGTCTATTTTTGCGAAAAATTGCTCCGCGGATCGTCTAATTTTACCCGTTGTTTGCATCTTGTCCTTTTTTAACTGGAGAATCGCGCGTAAAAATACCGTGCTTTCTCCGATATTCTTCTTTCCCGCGAACTTCGACGGTTCCCTCGAACTTCGAAGACTTTTCGAAGATCCCACATTGTCGGGTGACGTCGGGCTAACAACGTGAACGTATATCTCGAACTAGTTTCAGCGTTTCGAGGTAACCTTGTCCGGGTATTCCAAGCGAATTTGTTCGAACTGCGCAATTCGCGATCTTGTTTTCGCTAGTCCTGGACGAATGATCTATGCGGGATCGACAGTCTCGCGAAATTCGCCGTTCAACTTCCGTCGGCAGAGTAAATCATTATTTCTACTATCTCAGTCTTCTTCTTCGGTGTCTTTCTTCGATGACACTTCCGTTTGATCCTCGCACACCGTTCAGGTAATTGTTATTTAGTATTTCAGTAGCTGTATTATCAATTAAAAAATTGTCTTAACGTAAACGTGTCAATTGATCCAAGTGGGAACCAAGTAGGAATTTGTTAACCGAGGTCAGTCAAGACTGACGTTAAAGAAAAGAAAGTATTCTGTGTTTTTAATAACTGTTTTTATTATAAACATGCAAGTGACGCGTCGGTTGTTATCACCCACGTGGAAAAATGAAATTAATTTTACTCACTCTGTTATTTAAAGCCCATCGTTACTAAAAATTACTTGGTTACGCTTGTTTAATATTCCAGGAAAGCCGTGCGTTATAATTAACCACTATGTGGGCGATCAGGTACACGCGCACTTATTTGTATGTTTTCCTTAATAATATTTTTATATTCTTGTGGAAATATTCCTGTGGATATTCCTTCGAACTTATTGTTTCCCTTGGATC